>JAVYIG010013737.1:0-45373 GCA_035222895.1 Strongylocentrotus droebachiensis
CATACATGAAATGCAGCTCAATGGTTTCTTTAAAATTGTGCTGTTCTGTTGCTACATTTATCATATATATAAAGGATAATATTTACAGGATATAAAGGATAATATTTACAGGATATATTTTCCTAGTTGTATGAATACTGTTTCAGTTCTTTCGCTACAAAGATGTTGCACGTAAAGGTAATGAATGAAATAAATATAAGGTTCATCATAAGTTGGTTTGAAAACTGTTCAATTTATATTGAAAGAATAATCATGTAAATAAGACAATAATTACAGACCAAAATGTCTTTACTATACAAATATATGAATAGTGTTTCATTTGTATTGTTACAATGGTCATGTACATAAGACAATAATTAAAGAAGATATTTTCTTCATTGCAAGGTTTTATGAAGAGTGCTCATTTCTTTTACTACAATGATCATGTACACTAGGTATTAACTGAAATGAACGTAGACGTTATTATTAGGTTGTATGAAAAGGGTTCTAGTTGTATGGTTACAACAATCATGTATAACATTTTCAGAGGATATTTTCTTTATTGCAAGGTTTCTTGAAAACTTTGCTTTTCTATTGCTACAATAATCATGTACATTATGATAATAATTACAGAAGATATTTTCTTCATTGCAAGGTTTTATTAAGACTGTGTATTTGAAATTTTACTATGATGATCATGTATATTAACTGAAATGAATATAGGCGTTATTATAACATATGAAAATGATTTTTGATGTATGGCTGCAACAATCATGTACATACATGAAATGCAGCTCAATGGTTTCTTTAAAATTGTGCTGTTCTGTTGCTACATTTATCATATATATAAAGGATAATATTTACAGGATATAAAGGATAATATTTACAGGATATATTTTCCTAGTTGTATGAATACTGTTTCAGTTCTTTCGCTACAAAGATGTTGCACGTAAAGGTAATGAATGAAATAAATATAAGGTTCATCATAAGTTGGTTTGAAAACTGTTCAATTTATATTGAAAGAATAATCATGTAAATAAGACAATAATTACAGACCAAAATGTCTTTACTATACAAATATATGAATAGTGTTTCATTTGTATTGTTACAATGGTCATGTACATAAGACAATAATTAAGAAGATATTTTCTTCATTGCAAGGTTTTATGAAGAGTGCTCATTTCTTTTACTACAATGATCATGTACACTAGGTATTAACTGAAATGAACGTAGACGTTATTATTAGGTTGTATGAAAAGGGTTCTAGTTGTATGGTTACAACAATCATGTATAACATTTTCAGAGGATATTTTCTTTATTGCAAGGTTTCTGAAAACTTTTGCTTTTCTATTGCTACAATAATCATGTACATTATGATAATAATTACAGAAGATATTTTCTTCATTGCAAGGTTTTATTAAGACTGTGTATTTGAAATTTTACTACGATGATCATGTAAATAACTGAAACTAATACAGGCGTCATTATATAAGACTATATATGAAAATGATTCATGATATATGGCTGCAACAATCATGCATATACATGTAAGGTAGCTTTATAACATTTTCAGAGGATATTTTTTTTATTGCAAGGATTTGAAAACTTTTGCTTTTCTATTGTTACAATAATCATGTACATTATCATAATAATTACAGAAGATACAGGTATTTTCTTCATTGCAAGGTTTAATTAAGACTGTGTAGTTGAAGTTTTACTATGATGATCATGTAAATAACCAAAATTAATACAGCGTCATTATATAAGACTATATGAAAACAATTTATGATGTATGGCTGCAACAATCATGTATATAATGTAGCTTAATAATTTCAGAGGATAGTTTCTTCATAGCAAGGTTGTTTGAAAATTGTTGCTGTTCTGTTGCTACATTAATCATTATACATTGTATGAAAACTGTTTCAGTTGTTTATCTGCAATGATTGCACGTAAAGGTACAATAAATATGGGCAGGTCCAAGCTATTTGCTTTGTGACGTACGGGACATTCAGAGACTTTAAACAAGAAATAACAATGGATGACATTATTTATATGGCTATCTTTTGGTATGAGTCTGTGGGCTATTATGGGCTAGTTCATTTGTGAAAAGTTTTAGTTCTGACCAATTCATAAATTAATTTTTAATGTAATTAATGTGCTGCGTGACGTACGGGACCAGAGAATTTCTGACTTTTTCAAAAATAAGTTCATCATAAAAGTTCTCTGAATTTATCAAGTTATGAGATTTATGGTAATGATATCTTAATTCATTATGGAATCAAGCATTAATCACAACTATTACCATATTTTCTGACCTCTGTTATTATGTAATATACCAAAACATAAATGTGTGCACGTGACGTACGGGACACGTGACGTACGGGACAACTTTTCCCTATGGGAAAATGCATTGAAATGGAGAATTTTCGTCAAAATTTGTTAAATGTGAACAATTTTAACTTAAATCAGTGACAATTAGAGTGTTTTAGAACCCAATTAGATCCTCTGACCATTACTTAATATCATCTGTGTTAATTTATGAGGTAAATCAATACAAATATTACTTTAACAAAGAAAACAAATTAATTAATATTCATACACACTATATTATACCATTTTTATTCCATTTACCCATCTATCATGTGCAGTCATGCTTCTTTTCTTATTTCTTTTATCCATTCCATTCAACATTGCAAAATGTTTTTAAACAATAATTAATGAAGAAGATGAACTTGAACTTCAAAACTTTTATTTAAACTTGTTTGAAACACAGGGGCACACTTGGCACATCATATTTTGTCAAAGAACATTTCTTATGTTCCAAGTGTTTGTGAACAAAGACACATTAAAAATATGAAGTCTTTTCTTCATAGCTTGTTTGAATTATTTGATAGTAATATCATAGAATTTTGAAGGAATTCAAAGATAATGCTGGACATATTGTCTTTTTTATATCCTTTTATCACAGATTAGAACATGTATATGTTGCTGTCATATATTCAAGAATTTGATGTACATTAATGTAGCCTACATGTTTGTGAAAGATGGATACAAAAATATAAATCTTGAATGTATTTCGTATTGATTAAAACATCTTATTAACACCACCAGATATAGAAATTAAAACCCTAAACGTTTGTGTGACCTTTTCCACAATTCAAAAGATTAATTTAAAGCAAACTCAACAAAAATGCATGGGTGTAAAAGTGATAAAAATCTTAGTGGGTGAGAGTGTGAAATACTCAAAAGGCTATCCTTCCTTAAAAGTTATGATTTAGTTTTTTAGGAGATCAGAATTCCCGAGCTGGCTCCATAACATGTACAGTGCATGCTGTAATCCTTCACCATCATATATGACATTTAAATAGAATATATAAAAAAACCTCACATGGAGAGCTTGATAGCATACATGTGCTATTCTTACCTGCAGCATCTATGAGTTGTAAAAGCCAGCTTCTGGTGCATCCACTACCATATAATTTCATTAGACTCATTCCTGGAACTAGTACACTATTATGATTTACATAATTTAGCATCCTGCCAATGTTGGAGACATCAACTGGCAAAATACCAAAGTTGATAATACCAGGGATCTGGCTTGAAGACTAATTACATTAACAACAATTACATAAAACAACAACAAAAGTACAAACAAGTAAATTCCTAGAAGGGACCCAGTTGGAATGTTCATATATCCCTGTATACAACAAGTTTCCTAACACAGTATATATTCTCCTTTTGGTCATTTCGTTTTTCACATCTCGCATTGGTTTTATATGGGGTTGTCCCCATATGTCACACATTTGTCCCGTACGTCACATTTCCTAATTTGATTATGTAATCAACACAGAATTTTCAAAATTTTTGTTAAACCTATTTTTTGTTAGGTATTCATCTAAATTAGAACTTCCTAGAATATCTTTAAAAAAAAAAAATATTTTCATAATTAAAATTAAACAAATTATGATCAAATTGTGACGTACGGGACATCACACTTTGGAACCTACCTCATTTGCATAATTAATTAATTTTGAAAGTTTTTATATTTTTTTCCTATTTTCTAGCATGATGGTCATCATGTCCTGAGATATTTAATTTTAAACAAATAATTCAAATGAGATACAAAAATAAAAATGTAATGTCCCGTACGTCACGCTAATTAATACAAATCGAAGTTCGTGACCTTGGCACTCTTCGTATTTTGATAATTTTTTATTTTTTTTTATCAGATTCATAAAATTCATAGTTTCAGCTTTAAAATGAGGTATAGTTTGTTAAATACATATAAAGATGAAATTTGACCCCCAGAGGGACAATAGCTTGGACCTGCCCATATATGGTTCATCGTAAGGTGGTTTGAAAACTGTTCAAACTGTCCAAATAAGACAATAACATACCAAAATATCTTTACTATACAACTATATGATTAGTGTTTCATTTGTATTGCTACAATGGTCATGTTCATCAGATTATTTGTGAGGAAGTGTATCAAGACAAATCTCGTGAATAGTTGAATAATCAACACTTTAAACATTGCTGTTTAATTAACATAACTTTAAAATAGATGCTTAAAATATAATTGAAATAAAGAATGAAAGCATATTGCACTGTTCATTACATTCTTCAAAGTTCTATTTACATGTACATAGCATAAATACAGAGATAGATTTCAAGAGCTGAAAAAAATCCAGGTTTAACACTTTTAAGGGCGTTGCAGTGAATTGCATGGTGAAAATCTCTAAACTTGTAAATGGCCGAAATTTTGTAAGAAAATTATAATTGAAAACTTTCCTAAAAGCAATGTGGCACAATATTCAATATTTAGCAAAATTAAAGTCTGTGTGTGTGTGTGTGTTTAAAATGAGGGCCTCACTTTTTACTCATAGTGAGAAAAACCAGTACCACAGAGTCTTTTGATCAGAAATTGTTCACATAGACACATACTTTCATAAACTCATATCTTGCTAAGTACTACAGAAAAATGTTGAGGGCTTGCAAATCCCTGATATGGGCTTAACGGTAGGATATGAGACAAGGGGCTTGTCCCTATATTCAACAGTATTCATGACCTGCTTTGTTCTGTAAAACCTCAATTTTTTGCATTTTGAGGCATAAAACTTGCACAAATACTCTTAAAAGCGACCACTCTTATGACAAGATACTTTTACAAATTTCCTAAAGTGTTGTGACAAATGTGATTCAGATCTTAACCACTCCCAAATTGAAGAGCTATTTCATGCATGCAAAATAGGGCTGTGCACAACAGTGTAATGAGGTACCCGAGTACACTCCCAGGCTCACAGGCAAATACTCGAATATTCGGACGCCATGTTTTTTTATAATTTTTTTGAATTTTTTTTGAATTTTTTTGAATTTTTTTGATTTTTTTTTAATTTTTTGATTTTTTGATTTTTTTGATTTTTTTGATTTTTTTACCACTACCATACCACTCGGCAGTTTCTCAGATCCCTCGCTGAAAACGCATGCAATTTTACTTTGAGTTGCAGTTGAAGGCGCAGATTTAATAAGAATAATAACAGTAAACAATGCTGTTTTAAAAACCAAAGATGGCAGAATAATCCATTTTCCTCCAAGTCCAAACAGAAATCTGGACATTTGGTCCCAGTTTCTGAAAGGTGAGTTTGACAGTGCTTGAGTTGGGAAACATTTTTACCGACGGTACCATGCCAGCGGACGCCGCTCTCCCTGGCACGGGTAAGCGTGGGCCTGGGCTTTTTTTTAAATTTTTTTTAATTTTTTTTTTTAATTTTTTTTTTTTTTTTTGCGGCCGAATATTCGGGTACGAGAAATTGTACCCGAGTAGTTGTCAACCGTGCGGGTACTCGAGCATTCGACTACCCGTCGCAGCCTTAATGCAAAACTGTCTGCCCAGTTTAAAGAAATTCAATAACCGATAGACAGAGCAAGCACTATAGACACTCAAGAGACACTTGACAAATTCAAAAGATCACTTTGGCTTGAAGTCAATCAGATTCACAACCTAAGGGCATTTGTCCATCCATGCATGATTACATGTATGAATGGAAGGGCGGATCAAGATAGGGGGAGGGTTCTACTTTTTAACCCTGGCAAAGATATATTTCACTATGGAAAATGTCATTTTCGATATATCTTATATGACTCTCCCCCCCCCCCCCTTCTGACTTTCCCTCTTTCTCTCTCTCTAGCTACTCCTCTCCTCTCTCTCTTCCTCATTTTCTTTCCTTTTCTCTCTCCAAACTTTCCCCCTCTTATCAAGTAGATTTTCTACATTTTTTCCAGTATCACCAATTCATTTGTATTGTACATTAAAGTGCATTGAGTTTAGTTTCATGATATTGTAATTTTAAGCAGAACATTTGATACCATCGTTTCAGTATATTTCATAAATAACCATGCCAGTAAGGCTAGATCAGTCGAGTGGAAAGAAATAACTGTCTGGTACCATGGGTATGGGGAATGCAGGCACTTTCTTTCCCGCAAGGGATTGGGGGGGGGGGGCGGGTCCGACAAACACCCGTGCAGTGAGTCCAGGGGAAAAAATACTTACAAAATTTCGGGAGCTACTTTTCTAGCTTGCTTGCATGAAAATAACACTCTTTAATTTGTTTTGCATTGAACTCTATGCAATTTTTGGGGGGCTCTTTTGGGCATTTCGGGGGCTTATTCGCCCAGAGCCCCCGTGTATTTTTTTCCTACACTTGTCAATCTTCCTCATACATATATCTACAGAAATGACCAAATTATTTGTGTATACTCTCACCAAGATTTTGAAATTTTTCAGTAGGCCTATAGATCTTTATGGAGAAAAAAAATTGTTCCGATTTGTGCTTCTTGAGAATGTGTACATATCAAAGCTTACAATATCTAAATGTATTCAACGAAGGCCCTAATTAAACCAGTTCACCTTTTGTTCATGAGTTACAAAACGCCCCCTCCCCCAAAAAAAAAAAACAACAAACAACAACAAAACAAAACATCCAATTTACGAGAGGTACTAGTACTAGGTATGTATGAGTAATTCAGTGGTAAACTGTAATAGTTGGAGCAGAGGCGGTCAGGGGAGCTAGACTACTGTGGATCATGCGTGTTATGCGGAGTATCCCTGAGAAGGCGAGATGAAAAAAAATAGAAGAAATAATACTAAGCCTTTTATTAAGTTCCAACAGGCGCGGATTCAGGATTTCATAGGGGGGGGGGGCAAATTTGATATTATGCGAGCCAAATACTGGTACGTAATGGTGACCAGCATTGGCGTAATGAGCAAAAACGTTTGGGAGGGGGGAGGGGGGGGGGGGAGACAAAAAATCTGCATCACCCCATTCTTACATGCAGGCCCCGCTGAACGTTTTTTAAAGTGGGTGGGGGAGGCTAAAGTATTCATGTTCAGGTAGAGCGTAGCGGAATTGGCGTGGGGTCTAGGTGCAAAGGCCTGGCGGGGGGGGGGGGGGGGGGGGTCAAGGGGCGTAGCCCCCGGAAGCTCAGGGGGTATGGGCATTTAATTACGGTCAGTTGAGCATATTTTTATACCCTATTCATGACACTGGCAGGTCAATAATTGGCGTTGGGTCCAGGGGGCGGAGTCCCCAGAAGCTCAGGGGTTCTAGGCATTAAAATACCATCACACAAGCATCCAGGGTCCCGCCTCAGTGGAAGCTCAGTGGTTTGGGGCATTTAATCACGGTCAGATGAGCATATTTTGATATCTCATTATTTTGTGACACAGGCAGGTCACTATTCTTTCTTTCTTTCTTAAAAGTGGGAGGGGAAGCTCGAGGCACCCAAGCCCCCGTCGTTCCACGGGGCCCTGACATGTAAGCCTCTAAAGCCTCTAAATAAGCATATTTCTTGCCTGATGGTAATTTTAGGAATTTTTAGGAATTTAGGAATTTTTATTTTCCAAGAAACGCATAAAAAGCGCATAATTTTACTAAAAAGTGAGGAAAAAATCTTGGAAAATTATGTTATTTCAGAAACATTTGTTAATCACCGGTATCGAATTAGAAATAAACCACGTTTGATTTTTTTTTTTGGGGGGGGGGGGGCACCCAACCCCCATTTGTACGCCGCGCAGTGCATCGCCCCACCCCCCCCTCGATCTACACCTGATCGCAACTGATCTCCTCTACCTTACATCTTTCTCTTTTACAATGTAGGTTTGATTGGCAGGGGGGAGGAAGGCAAGGACCTTTTGGCCCCCTGATCCACACGTTGTTGGCGGGATTAATCGCAACTGATTTCCCCTTCTTTCACCTTTTCTTTCTTTCTTCTTTATTTTTAGCTCTTCTCGTTCCCTATCCCTTCCTTCTCTCTTTTTTTAGCGGGGTCGGGGGAGGGGGGAGAGGCAGGGGCCTTTTGCCTGCCCCCCTCCCCCCCCCCCCCCGATCCACAACTTGCTGGCGAGAAAATTGCAACTGATATCCCCCTCAGCTTCTTTTTTTTTCTTCTTCCTCTTGTTTTCCTATTTTGTTTCCCTATCATTCCTTCTCTTTTTTTGTTGATGGGGCGGGGGAAAGTAACAGCCTGGGAGGCAAGGCCCTTTCGCCCCCCCCCCCCCCTCCTTTCTTTCCCTTTCACTTCTTTTCATTCTTTCTCTCACTCTCTCTTTTTTTTTTGCCGAGGGGGGGGGGGGAAGGCAAGGCCTGCTTCACCCACCCCCCCCCCCCCCCTTTTCCGCGCCTGAGTTCTAATGCTAAGCTCAGTCATCCAAGTCCGATTTAACGGAATAAAGGATATGCAGAATTAGAAGAGCTAAAAAAAAAACTAACAAAGAAACGACATCAAAACTTATTTCTCGTCTCCATGCAGCAGATAGCGAGCGCAACGCATCACTTACCCTATACGATCGAGCTGCTCGCCCGGCCCAAGCGGGAAGACCATACTCCAAGATTCCGCTGAAGAGGTTATGGAATGTAGGTCGCAATAACTTGTATTTTACGAATTCCTCGTTCTTGACTCTTTAATCCGGCGAAAGTCTAGCATTATATAATATCCAACAAGTATGTCATAGATCGCATCTCGATGTGAAGAGCAAAAGGCATGTATTTATCGTCAGATGTCAACTGTCTGCGGTTGTGGTTGTTTCGTCCTCCTAAGCTAAGCATGTTGTACACATTTTCGTGCTCACGCGATTAACATCTAAGCTTTCCATACGTAAATATTTTGTCCCATAATCTCTTGATTCTGCTCAGATCTTTCCCTCGGTCGAGGCATTTCATCTCCAATTCTCTCTCTCTCTCTCTCTCTCTCTCTCTATCTCTGTGCGTATAATCTGCATTTCTGTCCCTTTTCCTCTCACACACACACTCTATCTCTCTCTCTTACTCTACCTTATTTCCTTTTCAACCTCCCCCCCCCCCCCTCTCTCTCTCTCCCTCACTCTGTCTCTCCCTCTTTACCTCTACCTTCTCTATCCCCTTTCCCTAACTCTTTACTCATTTCCCAAAGTTACCTAACACATCCACCTATTAATCCCCTTTTCTCATTATTGCATTATCTTCTTATCAAGATAGATTTGTAATACACAACATATATTCATCACATGAGAGAATGATAATGAAAGACTATTGACAAAACACAGTACAGGAAGTCATTAGAAATCCAATATATTCTAGAATAAGTGATTTCAATTAAACATCAAAAGTAAAATATAAAATCACAAATAACAGTTATTTACATGATTTCAGTACAAAGCTCATTTTTAAATTATAAATAGTCAGAACTATTCACAAAAAAATACATGATTACAGTTAAAAATTAAGAAATAAAATCTTATCAATTATTCAATAAAATTTTACAGCTACATTCATCTATCGATAACGGGTATGAGATCTTATAACTTGATTCAAAGCATAACCGTTGGTTCATTTCTCTTGTTACAACACATCTTTTGGTCTGTAATTTTTAGAAGTGTATGCATTATAATATTCCAATTGCTTTCTTTTTTAGCACAGTACAATGTTCAACATCACTGTATTACCAATTACCATGCAAAGTGGAAGTTTGAACTACATGACATGGGCCAGTCTTCAAAGCAATGTCAGAAATATGAGTATTTTACCCAGTTTTCAGCTTAGATAAAATACTCGGCCAACTTTGATATTCAGTTGAAGCTTTTGGCTAAATATTAGGACCTAACTTTGAGACGGCTCCCTCGCAGACTCAAGCCAATTATTTTGGAGGCCTTGAATGGCAGACATGGTTTTCATACGTATTCATCATAAGCTGCTCACAATTACATTAGCAGGCATTTGATGTGGTACGTTCATTGTGCATTATTTTGGAGTATTCGACTTACTACAGTACAACAACCCAAATGTGATTTTAAAGGCAGGCTGTACTAGTCCAGCCAGAAGGGATTAGACCACACAGCGAGGTCACTGACAGGTCGCTTTCTCATCAACTCAGCTCTCAATTAACATAAGAAAAAGAGGATCATGGTGGACCAACATGCATCGATTGGGGAAGTTTCCTATATAGAGAGAGCTAGTAGCTACAAGTAGTACAGTGTGGTTTTAATACAGGAGAAGACATATTACTTAGCCAAGTTAATTACCTATAAAGTTAATTGCTGACTTAATGCACATACTGAATTGAATGTGGCCCATTGTTCCTCTCTATATATCTTCTTTTCAGAAAAAATAAGTGCAGCAAGAAACTTTCATGAATTGAAAAGTAATAATTATTCCCTCATTTGTGATTTTTTTTTTCTTCATCAAGAAACTTTTACAAACCCGAAACACTTGTGAAATTTTGGGAATGTTTCATGTGGATTATTTCTGGTTTAATACAAGACACCCTGGCTTTGCAACTACATAAATCTTGACAAAAGAGGGCCTGGGTAACATTACTCATAGTGTACTGAGAGAGGTGGTTGTCCCATGGAGCTACAAATAGTTCCCTCCCACATACAACCTCTGCAAGAGTGAAAGGGCTTTTTCAGCAGCAGCACCTTCTCTTTGGAATAATTTAACATTTAATTTGAGAATCATAATTTCCTTAGAGACCTTTAAATCCAAGCTGAAATCTTATCTTTTTTAACAATACCTGTACTTGGTACTATGACACTCATCCAAACTTGCTCATTCATTCTATTTTTCTTGTGCGCCTCGGAATAGAATTGTCTAGATAGATGGCGCTATAAAATGCCTATTATTATTATTATTATTAAGTATTTCAGCGCTCCATAAATTGATCTTTGAATGCATACGCTCACGTGAGTGTCACAATTATCTCTCTCTGAAGGTTCAATTTATGGAGCGCTGAAATAGTTCCTTCTCGCAGAGGTTGTATGTGGCAAGGAACTATTTGGAGCTCCATGATTAAATTGAGTGCATACGCGTGCGCTTGTCACAACTATCTCTCTCAATGCCCCTATGACATTATTAGTATCGCTCATTGTAAGTTCTAGTTAATCCTCCACATACCCTACCAATATACATGTAGCAAAATGCAATATCATTCAAAATAGACGTGTAAAACCTTTCCCAAATATGCATAAAACTGTACAAAAGAACATTTGAGTAGAATATTTGAGTATATAAGATATTTGGCAAACATGATGATATATGAAACTTTGATAAGAGCATGAAGAATCAAAACACTTTATTATTGCAATTCTGCGTACAGGCATTTATAGGCAACTTCACTGATATCTGAAGCTATTGTAAGGTTTTAATTTCACTGATACTTGTTTATTTTACACTGTACATTTAGCTTTCCACTCCGTTATGCTTTAGTGCACTTCTGACCTACATTCATTCTCTCATGTCTGCCTGCTCTTGGCTTCTATTGTTCTGTCCCTATTCATTCATCCTAATGCACATTACCTGCTATAGCACCACACACACACACACTCTTCCTTATCTCTTTAGCTATTCAACCCAGCACACATGGCACTCTATCTTTAACAAGCTTTTCTATTGGTTTCCTACTTATTGTCCAATCTTGTGATTGGGTATTATTAGTTTGATGGACTGCATGTCAGCCATCTTGGCAGCCATTTTGGGGCTGTAATAAAATCTGATAGTGCAGCTCAAGTCTTAAAACATGTAAGACCACTTTTGTTTTGTGTGGGTCCTTACAACTGGTGCCAGCGGTGGTTTTTCTGCACTAAACTGTAATTGCAGCCTTCCTTCATTTGTAGAAATTCCTGCAGTGTTTTTAGTGGTAAGTTGCAGAGTGAAATTCTCCCTCCATCTGTATATGAATGAATGTTTGAGAGCATGATATCACCCTTCTTGTCACTGATTGACCTCCCTTCATGTTAAGCTGAGGCAGTTAGTGTTTGTGTGTGTTCAACCTCCTTCATTGTTACTGAAGTTTTATCTTGGGTTTTTGCGAGCCTTGATTTCTTCCTTCATCAGTAATTTTGTGAATTCCTTCATTCATCCTTCATCAGTAAGTGAGATTTCCTTTACCCTTCTTCATACTGGAGCTGTATTTTGGTGAATATTCCTGCATTCATCAATTCATCAGTGAGTGAGGTTTCTTTTCTTCACCCTACAGTTCTGTATTTTTCTGGCAACTTATCACATCCGGTTTGCATGTATAGTCTGCCTTTGGCTGCCGTACATTACAGCATTCTGCCATATAAACCTGCATATTCTACATAGTGTTGGCGTAGCAACATAACCAGTTGCAGAATACACCCTCCTTCCATCATAGCCGCTCGCCACAGATATTTCAACTGTTGAGTTTGCATTTTCTTCATCTGCACTCTGAGTGACCCCCCCCCCCCTTCACACTCATTCAGTAAGTTTTACTGTGTTGATACCTTGTTGATGATCATATCTGTCGAGTCGATTGCCTATAACTCGTACAGTATGGCGTCTTATCGCATGGAATTGCCAGAGGTGTTTACGGGAGAGAACGGCAAGGACTTCCGTCAATGGATACGTCGATTTGAAGTTGCTGCACAGGTGTTTTCGGACACTTCTGTTAACTTAACCCTCCTCCTTCCGGCAAGACTAGCAGGGTCAGCCTTCATCGTGTGGGAGAGCTTGTCTCCTTCGGACAAGAAGGATTTCAAGAAGATGAAAGAGAAACTCTCTCAGGTTTTCGGCCGGACACAGTTTATTGACACATTCAAGTCTTGTATTACTGCCCGAACTCGCCAACCAGGTGAGCCTTTAGAAGTATTTGCATCGGCCATTGCTTCCTTAGTAGAAGAGGCTTTCCCGTCTTATGATGAGAATGCGAAAGGTGGTGAGAGATATCGCCGATTTGTTGCCGGGGTAGACAAACCACTTCAAGTGAAGATTCACGAGCTCGGAGGCTGTGATTTCGACGAGGCATTAAAGATTGCGCTACGTGTTGAAAGAGCACACCAAGCACATGATTTTGGTGTGGTAGCAGCTGTAGATGATCGGGTCCAGGACAAGACGCCTGCAGAATCATCAGTCTTACGACTGCTACTGCCAAGACTCAACGAGTTAGAAAAGAAGCTGGACAGGATGTCCTTAAAGTTAGAGACAGTTGAAAGGCCTAGCAGATCTCAGCAACGTGGTGGAAGCCCTTCAGGACGTGGCCATGAGGGAAGAAACCTGGAACGTCATGGTTCGCCATCACCAAGCCGTAACTACCAAAGACACAGATCTCCAGAATATTCAAGACAGAGATCTCCAGACTATGCGAGACACAGATCTCCAGAATATTCAAGACAGAGATCTCCAGACTATGCAAGACACAGATCTCCTGAATATGGAAGACGCGGATATTCAGATCAATATGGAGGACGCACATCTCCAAGCCCTAATCGGAGCTACGCGCACCAATCTAGGACTTCGCCCTCTAGACGGCCCTATGAATCGTCTAGCAGCCGAAATCAGCAGCATCCTTCCACTGCAGGTTATCAAGTTGACTCCCATAGACAGGCTCCCTATCGTCAAGTTCGTTTTGAAGACCAGCAGCAGGGAAACCAGCAGCAGGGAAACTTCTGGTAGTTGAGGAAGAGGGCCATTCATCAGCTACACACACCAAGGCCCCAATACGAATAGCACCCATTTCGCCAAAGAAATCACCCTACATCCCTATCGTTATCGACAATGTCTATGTACTGGCACTCGTAGATAGTGGATCATTCATCTCTCTGTTGAGTGCCAAATTTTTGTCATCCATTCCAGCATCGCAAAGGAGCCCGTTGGAAAAGTTGACATCCATGGCATCTACTATCACAGGTGGGCTGGTAGACAACATTGGAACAATTGTACCATCTCTGCACTTAGGGAACAAGGCTACACAACACCAGTTCTTTGTTGCACGCAACATCACTCATTCAGTTGTCCTTGGATGGGACTTTATTGACAGCCAGAATGCCTGCATATCGTCAACATCGTTCAACATGCCTGGAAACATTATTCCCTTCATCGATCGTCAGCAATACCAAGCCCCGCTGAAATGTAAAGTTTCTCTGGTTGGACAAGCTCGGATTCCCCCAAGCTGCGAAACTCACGTCCAGGGAAGATTGTCGTCGCCACAGTTCGACATCATACCAAGAGACTACGATGGCTACTTTGAACCAACATTGCAAGATCACATTCCTGTTATCGGTGCCAGATCTCTGTTCAAGCCTCAAGATGGTCTTATTCTAGTACGCCTCATTAACCCCTCTGACGAAGCAGTCGATCTACCTGCAGACACCTGCCTTGGTCAATTCTTCTCCATTACTGGGGATACCGAAGAGGAATACAAGATCATGAGCGTAACTACTGACGCTGATCCACAAGTGTCAGACAAGTCGCCAGTTGCTGGTGTTCTCCCTTCTTCAGAACTCACGAGGACAGAGTACGAGAAAGCTGAACATCTTCTTCAGACCTACAGTGATATTTTCAGCACGACGTCTCAGGATATTGGTCAGACTGACATTATTCATCACCACATTGACACCACCACAGCTACTCCAATACGGCAGAGGGCGTATCGAACTTCACCAGCAATGAGAGTGGAAATTCAGGAGCAAGTGGACGAACTTCTGCAAAGAGGCATCATTGAAGAGAGCTTCAGCCCATGGGCGAGCCCAATCGTCATGGTAAAGAAGAAGGACAATACATACCGATTTTGCGTGGATTACAGAAAACTCAATGCAGTAACTGTTCGAGATTCTCACCCTATTCCACGTCAAGATGATTCAATTGACTCCCTTTCTTCATCAGCATATTTCAGCGTCATGGACTTATCAAGTGGATATTGGCAGGTCAAGCTCGATCCCCAAGATACAGAGAAGACTGCTTTTACCACAGGCACAGGGCTTTACCAGTTCACTGTCATGCCATTCGGACTGGTCAACGCTCCCATGACATTTCAGCGCCTCATGGAAGCCGTTCTACATGGCCTCCACTGGTCTACATGCCTTGTATACCTTGATGACTGCATAGTCATGGGCAAGGACTTCGATGATCATTGCAAGAACCTCCAAGAAGTATTGCAACGATTCAGAGACGCTGGGCTCAAACTCAAACCCTCAAAGTGTGGCTTTTTCAAGAAAGAAGTTACGTACCTTGGCCACATAATCAACACCGAAGGAGTGAAACCTGACCCAAACAACGTTGAGAAAGTCAAGTCCTGGCCTCAGCCGAGGACACCGACTGATGTCCGATCCTTCCTTGGCCTGGCATCTTTCTACCGACGTTTTGTGCCGAGTTTCTCTAAGATTGCAACTCCCTTGTCGACCCTTACACAAAAAGGTCAACAGTTTGTATGGACAGCAGAGTGTGAAAAGGCTTTTCAACATCTGAAAGAAGCTCTAACCAATCCACCTCTCCTCGCCTATCCAGACTTTGAAAAGGAGTTCATCCTATCTTCGGATGCATCCCTTCATGCAGTTGGTGCTGTCCTCTCACAGACTCAAGATGGTAAAGAACGTGTAATCTCCTACTTCAGCCAAACTCTCAGCGCTACGCAGAAGAAATGGTCTACCTATGATCGAGAGCTCTGGGCAATTGTTACAGCTATTCGCCATTTTCGTCATTATCTGAGACACCAACACTTCACTATCCTGACAGACCACAAACCTCTTTTGGCTCTCAGGAAGTTCCCAATTCAAGACGATGCAACTGGGAAGAGAACACGATGGATATTGGAACTTAATTCCTACACGTTCAGCCTTATTCACAAGAAAGGACAATCACACAGAAATGCAGATGCATTATCTAGACTCCCGAGTCAAGAGAGCCAAGTCACTCCAAGATTGACGGATCAGCTACTCAAGCACATGGTGACCAATCCACTGTGTAATGCAGTCGAGACTCGTTCATCAAAATCACGAGTATCAACAAACGCGTCTACTCCCAATGATGCAACGAGGCAGTCTGCACCAAATGTCCTTCATCCTTACCGTGGTGTCATCCTTGACAGTGATGTAGATGTTCAACATGAACAGCAACTAGATCAAGACATCAGTACAGTCATCGAATGCGTTAACAATGGTGAGCGGCCAACCATTCGACAGATCCGTAGACACAACCCCCGGGTTAGACGTCTCTTGTGGCAGTATCCCAAGTTCACCCTCCAAGACGATATACTCTACAGGAAGAGGAAAGACAAGCTTGGTAATCTCTCATTCCAACTTGTCGTACCAAACTCCCTCATTCCGAGGGTACTCCAAGAGTTACACGGTGACCCATCATCCGGACATTTCGGCGCTCATCGCACAATACAGAGAGCAGAGTCAATGTGCTATTGGCCCTTCATGAGGAAGGAAATCACTGATTTCTGCAACACATGCACAGCTTGTGAGTCCTTCCGGTTACCAACCCCTAAGCATCAAGCACCCTTACGTCCCATTACCACTACTCGCCCTTTGGAGATGGTCTTTGCCGACATTGCTGAGCTTCCAAGTTCAAGACGAGGATTTCGCTATATACTCGTTGTGACTGATCATTTCAGCAAATATGTCAATATCTTCCCAATGAAAGATCAGACTGCTCCAACCATCGCCAAACATCTGTTTGAAGAATATGTGAAAGAACATGGTATTCCAGAGACTTTGCACACCGACCAAGGTCGACAGTTCGAATCAAGATTAGTGCAAGAACTATGCGGCAAATTGGGCATCAAAAAGTCTAGATCGACACCCTATCATCCCCAAGGAGCTGGCATAGTCGAACGATGTAATCGCACCATCAAAGATCAACTTGCGAAGTACATTTCTCATCAAGGAGGAGAATGGGACACTCACATCAATCAAGTCCAGTTAGCGTACAACACAAGTACTCATGCCTCAACAGGTTTGACGCCATACTACATCATGCATGGCAGGGAAGCCCGTACACCTGCGAACATCACCTGTTCAACTCCCCCTCCATCGTCATCTGGCAAGACACTCCTCGAATACACAACCAACCTGTCTGAGCGATTGAGAAAGGCATGGGAGTACACCATACAGAATACACGACAGCAACAGCAACAACAGAAACGACAGTACGATGTGAAGAAACGTATTTCCAAGTACGACACAGGTGACTTTGTTTGGTTACATGACCCAACCAACATTAGGAACAAACTTGAACCGAACTGGAAAGGTCCTTTCAGAGTATCTTCCTCATCAGACGATGGACTAAATTATGACATAGTTCATGTCCATGATGAAAAGTTCAAGCGACGGGTCCATCATAATCGTTTGAAACCGCATCGAGCCAGAGCCCCACAAGTGATGTCAACTCCACCATCCCCACCAACCCCACAGCCTACGTCAATACATGGGACTGAGAGGACAACGACACAGTACCCACCAGGTCCCCCAGCAGAAGACGAGACTAGGAGAAAGGTGCAGTCAAATCAACCTACTGACCATAGACCAGCCTATATCACGTGGTCATCTCTACCACCAGATCGCATCCTCCATCACGAGCAGACAGACCATGACCAACCACTATGGTCTAGTTTGTCTGTTCGGCAACAAGCATCAAACCAGCCAACCAATTCAACAGAACGCATCCTCCATCACCGACAGTCAGACCATGACCAACCATCACGGTCAAGTTTGTCTGTTCGGCAACAAGCATCAAACCAGCCAACCAATTCAACAGAACGCATCCTCCATCACCGACAGTCAGACCATGACCAACCATCACGGTCAAGTTTGTTCGGCAACAAGCATCAAACCAGCCAACTAATTCTAGCCACCAATCCAGGCTAATTGACTCAGCCCCACTTCAGCAACAACCTAGGCCATCCCTGCCAACTACTCAAACCCAACATCAGCTGTCCTCGCCGGTTGGCCAACTTCAACTCAGACCCCAATATCAACTGAGGTCGACGACTCACCAATCCCAACTTCAGCCATCCTCATCAGCTGAGCAACCTCAACCTCAGCCATCCTCATCAGCTGAGCAACCTCAACCTCAGCCATCCTCATCAGCTGACCAACCCCAACATCAGCCGTCCTCATCCGCTGACCAACCCCAACATCAGCCGTCCTCATCCGCGGACCAACCCCAACCTCAGCCGTCCTCATCCGCACGTACGAGATCTGGTCGACAGGTTAAAGTACCCGCCAAGTTTCAAGATTACAAACTGTAAAGACTTTTGAGAACTAATGTTTGCAATAGTGATAGATAATTGAAGGACTTGCTGATTTTCACTTTTCGCTGTCAAACCATGCATTCGCCATGGCCACATTGTTTGTGGCAATATGTTATTGATGTAATTCTTGATTTGTGAACGTTTTGGAAGATTTATGATATTTTCGTAGGGCTTGTCAGTAAAGATAGGATTAAATTGTCAGTTTTTTAATGTTTAGACGGGGAAAAAGAAGAAGACAAACTTTTAAACATTTTGTCGTGTGTTTTTCCATCGAATTTGTTAGTTACACATCAATTGGGTGAACTCATTTATGCTCCTATTTTTTATTTTAAAAAAAAAAGACTCAAATGTCAAATTTTGATTGCACATTTTGCAATTGTGCTGAATTTTAAGATAAAAAGAAAAGAAAGGAATGTACGATTCAGATTGTATTGGTCACAGGGTTGACCTGAATTATTTTACAGAGGACTTTCTAAATGTGTCAACAAAAACAAAAAAACTAAAAGTCGATGTGATTATTTAACTTAAAGGTACATGTTTACATTGTTTTCTGCACATTTTTTTTAGTCATTTGACCTATATTAATGTTTTCGGATATTTGGATTTAAAACAGATTCTCGATTCATGAATTCATAAGATGTGTTTTTTCATTACATTAATCATTTGTAGTCGAGATTTTATCGACCATAGACACTGTATTTGTATAATGTCTCCTTAAAATCTGAGACAGTTTTGAAAGAGTTATGTCAGAATGCATGCATATTCTCTGTGTACATTGTATTTCATTGTTCAATTGAAAAGAATTTTTTAACAGCAATTCACAAAACGGTGGAAAAAAATTTGGGTGAAGACATTGCCATGTACATTTTTTTGTTGTTGTAATTTTTGAAAATTTTCAAATTGGGTATGGAATATTTGATTTTGTCATTTACATGTATGACTGGAAAAAAAAAGAGAAAGGAAATTATTTAGTGTTTATGTCTACATATCATCAAGCTAGGATTTTCAGGGTGAAAAAGGATTGAACCCATCAAAGTTGGGAAGTTGTTTGAAAGATGTTTATTGATGATTTTTTTTGTATTTGCTCTATACATGTATGTGACCTTTCATTTTAAACGGTTTAATCTTCCCTGATATGAATAGATGCTGTTTCTTAAACAAAAAAAAAAAGGGAATTGTACAGAAGGAAAACTACATGATTTTATTTGATCAGGTATTTCAAGCTAGTTTTATGTGACTCATTTTTTTTTTCAAAAACAAATGCATGTTAATACGATGTATCTTTTAAAATGAGGACATTTTTCTGTGAAGATGGAATATTATGTAAGGTTTTAATTTCACTGATACTTGTTTATTTTACACTGTACATTTAGCTTTCCACTCCGTTATGCTTTAGTGCACTTCTGACCTACATTCATTCTCTCATGTCTGCCTGCTCTTGGCTTCTATTGTTCTGTCCCTATTCATTCATCCTAATGCACATTACCTGCTATAGCACCACACACACACACACTCTTCCTTATCTCTTTAGCTATTCAACCCAGCACACATGGCACTCTATCTTTAACAAGCTTTTCTATTGGTTTCCTACTTATTGTCCAATCTTGTGATTGGGTATTATTAGTTTGATGGACTGCATGTCAGCCATCTTGGCAGCCATTTTGGGGCTGTAATAAAATCTGATAGTGCAGCTCAAGTCTTAAAACATGTAAGACCACTTTTGTTTTGTGTGGGTCCTTACACTATCAAGGTAGCTTCTTAAAGTACAGTAGCATGAAGAGATGCAAACAGGTGGTTAATTCTACATTAGTCCAATCTATTGGGACCGCAAGAAATAGAAAATTTTACCGGTACTTAGAAAGAGTAAATACTAAAGAAAACACTTTTTTGCATAGTTTGGTGAAACAAAAATTGATTTAACTTTGGGAAAATTGTTGATCATTTTTTATCCATATAGTTAATGAAAGGGAAGTAGACAAAATGGAATACAATGAACTGGATATAAGAGGAAAATGAAAAGTTAATAATCTGAGATAATATGTGCGAGTTTCTCACCACAGAAATTAAAGCTCAAAAGTTTACAGACTCTGACTGATGTTAACAGTGATTACACGCACACACTTCGTTCCATGAAGTAACATTCATTTACATTTTTTTTTTTAAATGTGGTGGTTTCCCGTGCCATATAAAAACAAACCTTAACTGTAGGGCCTACCCTAGACCCAATGGCAACCATAACCTCAGCCCTTTATATTTGACAAAATAAATCAAGGAGCAATTGTTGCCAGAACGTATCTCGTCAAAGATATAAAGTTAAGGTAAGATTAGAGCTGCCATTAGGTTATATGTTAGGTCGATGTTTAGGGTTAGGGTAAGGTAACAAACATATTTGGTCCACGGTTAATGTTTCGACTCGGTTAGTGTAGGATATTGTCGCGGAGCAATTGTCACCAGAGTATGTATTCTCTAATTGCAACCTTAACACTTAACGCTATATCCTATATCTTTGACCAAGAAAAATTTAGCCCAGAAAAATTGTCGCCAGATCTTACATAGGAGAACTTAGACTTAGCAAGTTACATGTACAGTCAAACCTGCTTCAGTGAACACCTGTATAGAAAGACCACCTTATCTACAATGTCCACAATTTTAGTTTGCCTTGAAAACTGTTTCTCATTGAAACATGTACTAAAGGAACCTGTATGTGAAGATCACCTGTCTATAAAGACCACTATTTTTGTCTCCCTTGGGTGGTCTTTATAGACAGGTTTCCCTGTATTTGTGACATGGACAGGAAGTGTCACCTGAGTCCTTCTGGAAGAGCACACAGACCATGCAGAAGGACCTTCACAGACCATGCAGAAGGACCTTAGTTGCCCCAGTTGTAGGAGTAGATCTTTTGCCACACAGGCAAGTACTCCAGAATGGGTTCTGGAAAGAAAGAAAGAAAGAAATGAGGAAATGTGTTTGACAGAAAATCAGAAATACACAAATATAATCTTTTCTTCATAGGAAAATAGAGATACATGTACATCCATACATTGTGTGTCCGGACAGGTTGTGTATCTGGACAGTTGATTTAAAACAGCAATTTGAAGAAGTTTACAAGCAATATTTCATGAATCTTCTAAGACTATTGTTGGACAATACCATAAAGGACACATATTCATGATGGTTAGTGCTATTTGATGAATATTTTTCGTTAAAATCCGGCGGCAAAAGAGAAGGCTTTGTTTGTTATGTGCCCAGACAGCCAACCCCTATCATATATACAGTTTTAGTACAGAGTAGATGGAAGAGGTTCTTAAAAGGTCCACCACGGAGTGGCCAATTTGTGTCTGCTCGATAACAACTTAAGAAAATAACTTCTGTCCTTTCATTTGGTTTCCCTCAAACTTTGACTGCTTCATTTCTCCAATTATTCCATTTTTCTCAAAACTGACTTAATATTGAGGCAGACTTTCCCTTTACAACAAATCGGAGAGTTGTTCCAAATCACGTTGAAATGACCTCATTGCCAATTTGACATTCCCATACATGCATAGTGATTACAACTTTCCAAAAATTCATAAATTTCTTATTGTTTGTCGTCCAATTTCATCCAACCTCCCACAAATCTGTTTCTGATTATTTTTCATATTTCACAGAGTTCAATTTGATGGATAGGTTGGATTGCCTTTTAAGAAATAGGTAGCAGTTGGAACAACTTTCTAAAGGCAGTAGCCCTACTGATATTTGATTTTTTTTTCTTTTTTCTTCTGCATTCATGTAAGTATACAATTTTTTGATAACAATAATAATATAAAGTACAATAATTATTTTTCTGACAATGAATCACAAGTAAGCAAATACATATATATAAATCGTTATTTACAAAAAAACAAAATGATATAAACTGTCACAAATACTAAATTTCCTCAAACATTATAAAATTATTTGCGCAAGAAGGACTGTCATTGTAAGCAGATTGCTTGATAATACGACAGCCCAATAGGAAATGAACACTTAAAATACAAGCATTCACTTTCTTTCAGTGATAATAAGAACTGCTGATGTTGAAGTCTCTATCAACTTTCAATAGGAGCCCCTTTTAAAATTTGTGTAGCGATGGTGTCAACGAAAGGAACTTGATACTTGAAATCCAGGCATTTTAAAGAGTTTTCAACATATAAGATAAAGATTTGCAGATGTAGAATGTAGATTCTGTCATTCTGATTTCCTTCCTTTTCCTGTTCCTCTTAATTTAATTATGTTATGGTTCCAGGGCAATCCAACCCTTGTTATAACTTCATTGGTATGGAAGCAGAAAAATAAGAGAAAGAGAAGGGCGAAAGTTGAAATAAATCAGGCCAATACTGAGAGAGTTATGCATGTTTGAAATATGAGATCACTTTAATAATCCTTATGAATCTCACAGTGGTGTTTTGGTCAGTGGATTGTGATATAGACATGGAACAATGCTCCTGTTTGTTGTGTAAAAAATATAATGAATTTCTCTTTTTCTCCTAAGAGCCCCCTCCCTTGGGGCACTACTCATAATATATCATTGATAGCTATATGTCCTCTAAAAAGAAAAGACCCTCATAAAATCATACATTTTGACAAATTGGAATTTTAATCATGTTGTGAAACAAAAGGGAAAGTGGTCCGGCATTTTGTCACAGTGACATTACCGATTCAACCAATTTGAAGTGCCCATCCATATGATTACAACTTTCAAAAGTTTGTAACTCTCCAATTGTTTTGCCAGATTTCATTCAAACTTTCACCAGTCTGCTTCTCTGATGTTTCTGCTTTCTTTACACCGTTACTACCATTACAAAGTCATGTGATGTTTGTCTTTGTATGTCAGCCCAAAAATTGCTAATTTTCCTGATTTGTTTACAAAACATATGGAAATCTCATTTTTGTCAAAAAAGAGATAAAACATTGCTTATTTGGTCTTGTTTATAGTTTAGGTGTTTATTTTGGGGTTCAAAATAGTTGAATTATAGTTAGAATTAAAATAAAACAACAAAAACAATAAAATACAAAAAATTAAAAAGACAGTGAAATACAAAAGAAATTATCAAATCAATAGATAACATAAGGAATAACCTGGCTCTTCCAATTTTGTTTGGGTATCTTTATCCCAAAATGGTCTAAAGAATATATGTAGTGAAAACTGTGAAAAAATGTGAATTGTATTACCTTATTTGCATAAATTACCATAAATATGCAAATGAGTGAATTTTTCAAAAAATCTAAATTACCATAGTAATGTATACACTTCACTTGACATGCATGCAAATTTTCGCGGCGATCTGTCATTGAACGGCCGAGATCATAGGGGGGTGGGGGGTTATGCAGTTTCAAAATAGCCTGGGCTATTATAGGGATAAGGATGGATATCGCCTTCAGTGAATATAGCAGCGGTCAGCCCTCTGCACCCCACGGAACTTACTTGTTAATAGCCTTGCTCCAGGCACAGTGCTACCAATAGACTGCAACAAACTTTTAAGCCTCGTCCTGCAAATATTAGGAGAAAATGAAAATAAAGAATGGAAGGATCAAAATATGGAAAGCCTGCTTTAACGACCATCTGTGTAGAAAGATCACCTGTCTACAAAGACCACATTTTTTGTTTCCCTTGAAAATCGTACTTAAGGAACCTGTACATAAATACCACCTGCCTATCAAAACCACTTGACTTGTCTCCCTTGGTTGGTCTTTATAGACAGGTTCACTGTATATTCTTATTTAACTACCTCCAAAGTGAGTACAGTAAAACCTGTCTACAGCGACCACCCAAGGGAAACACAAAAAGTGGCCTTTGTAGACAGGTGGTCTTTGTAGACAAGTTCCTTTGGTACATGATTCAATAAAAAAACATTTTCAAGGGAAACAACAAATGTGGCCGTTGTAGACAGGTGGTCACTAAAGCAGGTTTGACTGTACTTACCTTGTAACTGAGTTGTAGCATGATGATCATGATGATCTCATTTATCAGTTCACCCCTTGACAGTTGTAATAGCCTGCTCCAAGGAATTCCGGAAAAAGATATGGCCAAGCTGCAAAGAATCCAGAACTCTGCAGCACGTCTAGTGTCTCTCACCAAAAAACATGACCATATTACAACATACCTAATGGAAAATGCATATAGATCTTAAATTGTTACCTAGTTCTTAAATTGTTACCTATATAGTTCTTAAATTGTTACCTAGTTCTTAAATTGTTACCTAGTTCTTAAATTGTTACCTTACCTTGTTATCTTATGTTTCATAATTTCACTTCATATATGTTCTCTTGTCATTACTCTGTTTAGTTTTAATTGTATCAATATTGTAAAGCGCTTTGATATAAATGTCTTATGAAAAGCGCTATATAAGTAAAAGTTATTATTATTAATATCCCTTCTCTCCCCCCTCTCTCTCTCTCTTTTACCTCCCTCCTCTGTTTCTCTCTCTCCCCCTCTCTCGCTTCTGAATCCCTCTCATCTCACCCCCCCCCCTCTCTCTCTTTTGTATTCCTTCTCACCCCTCTCTCATTTTACCTCCCTCCTCTTTTGTCCCCTCTATCTTTATATCTCTCACTTTCTTACCCCCCTCCCCTCTCTCTTTCTCTCTCTCATCTCATTTTTTTCACTCTTTCTACATCCATGTCACTTATAGTCTCTCTCTTTCATACAACACACACCTCGCTCTCTCCCTCATCCCCTTTCTTTCTCTCTATCTTTCTTTACCTCTCTCCCTCTTTCTGTATCCCTCTCACTTGTTATTCGCTCTCTTTCTGTCTGTCTCTCTCATACACACGCACCTCTTGCTCTGTCTTACTCTCATCCTTTATCTCTCTTTCTCTCTTCTCTTTCTATATATATTTCTCTTTCTCTCCCTTTCTTTGTCTCTCTCTATCTCTCTCATCCACCTCCTCTTTCTTTATCTCTCTTCTTTCTGTATTCCTCTCACCTTTAAGCTCTTTTTTTTCTCTCCACCACGCTCTTTTTCTCTCACTTAAAAAAAAAGCAGAAACACGAAGTTGCAAACCATCCAGAGACTTCTAATAAATTGCGTTACTGACTAATTAGGTATATCATTACAAATCTTTATTCTCAGTTTTCTTATAAAACTGAAGATATGGCATATATTCAATACTGAATGAATGCCATTAAACTATTACTAACAACAACTCTCTCTCTCTCTCTCTCTCTCTCTCTCTCCTGTGTCCCTTCTCTCTCTTTCGCTATATTGATCACTCCCCTCTCTCTCTCTTTCTGTAACCCTCTCACTTGTTATTCTATCCCCCCTCTCTCTCTCCCTCTCTCTTTCTTTCTCTCGCAATCTACCTCTCTCAATTCATTCCTCTTTCTTTCTCTCCAACTTTATCTCCCCCCCCCCCCCCCCCCCTCTCTCTCTCTCTCTCTGGAATTGAGAGTGCATTGGGTGCACACAAATACAACAAACCAATTACTGTTAATTGATAGTATAACACATATTGAGCTGGAAATATGAATTTAACTTTCGGATGTAGGCCTATTTGCAACAATGTGGCACATGTTGATTATAACAATTCCCATTTTGTATGGTATGCACAGTAACACATATTGAATACAATGCACCAAAGTTTATTAAAGTAATACGATGCAGCGTACAGTCGCTTCCCCACCGAGCGAGGTCACCGTGATGTCAAGGTGGCAGTATCTTTATCTTCTCTTTTTTCAAGCGGCTTGCGCCGAGCGGGTGACGTTACACAGTTTCAATATTGATGATTTCATTCATGGTATGGACCATGTACGAGAGTAGATGGCGCTAGTATACAACAAGAAGTAGTGTCCCTTTGTAGAGACAATAACAACAAGGGTTTTATATACTGGCAACTTGGAACTAATAATTGATTTATTAATTTGTTTAATTTACTGAAAAAAATATATCAGTATTTCAGCATTGGAGATGGGTTACAAATATTTCTGAACATCTTTTTATTAGGTCAAAAAGTTTCAGATGAATTCAAGGTTCATGCAGGTGATACTGCGGGGGAGGCATGGGGCGTGCATGGCGCAGGTGAATGCATTTGCGTGCCTTGGGGCTCTCTGGGAGCAGACGTGCATGGGTTTGAATGCATGTTGGAAACAGGATTGTGTCTGGGATACGGCCTACATTATTGTATACATTACTGTAACATGATTGTTCATGTCTACTGCCTCGCTCGGGTGACCTCGTTCAATAACCTCGTTTAATGACCTCAATATTTTAAAGTGACTATCGTCTCATTTCTTTGGTAACAACTTAATTTGCTATTTTTGCCTGTTTCACGTTGTATATCATCTTATGTCAAGGCCTTCTTGCCCACCTATTATTACTGTTACGTCCTCTACCATTACAAACACTTCAACCAAATGTTAGTTTTATTTATGCGAACCTTTAATCTACAAGCTAACAAATACACCTCACATGCAACATTATCATGGATAATCAATGGGTGAGAAAATGATATGAGCCGAACAATATTTAAACAAATTGCGTGCAGTATTTGGCAAGTTTCGAATCGAGTGCTCGAGTGACTTTTCAGTGAATGTACTTTCATTTTGTCTGCTTGAAGTAGGTAAGATATTTAGGCCATTTGCCACGTAGCAGAGCAGAGCACCTATGGTGGGAGGGGGGAGGGGGCAGTTGCTCCCCAAATAAAATTCAAACATGGTTTATTTCTTATTCGATACTAGTGATTTACAAATGTTGCTGAAATGACAACATTTTCCAGATTTTTTTACTCACTTTTTAGTAAATTATACCTTTTTAATGCGTTTTTTACTGGAAAATGACACATTCCCAAATTAAAAGTAAGACAAGAAATATGCTTATTTAGAGGCCTACATGTCAGGGCCTGCAGAGCAGCAGGACTGGAGCTCCCACCCCCCCCCCCACTTTTTTTTGAATGAGTACATTAAAGAGAAAAAGAAAGAAAGAGAGAAGAAAGAAAGAATAGTGACCTGCCAGTGTCACAAATAAGGTATAAAAATATGCTCATCTGACCACGATTAAATGCCTAAAACCCCAGAGCTTCCGGAGGATCGGCCCCCTCGACCAAGACAAGGGCCCTAAGATTGGCCCTGGATGCTTATCTCACCCTAATTTACTCAGCCCCCTGGATCCCACACCAATAAGTGGCCTGCCAGTGTCATGAATAAGGTATAAAAATATGCTCATCTGAACGTAATTAAATGCCCATACCCCCTGAGCTTCCGGGGGCTCTGCCCCTTGACCCCGCCGGGGCTTTGCCCCAAGACCCCATGCCAATTTATGCTATGCTCTATATGATCGTTAATACTTTAGCCTCCCCCACCCACTGTAACAAATGTTCAGCGGGGCCTGCATGTAAGAGTGGTGTTAATGCAGATTT
This sequence comes from Strongylocentrotus droebachiensis, assembly GCA_035222895.1. Taxonomy (NCBI): domain Eukaryota; kingdom Metazoa; phylum Echinodermata; class Echinoidea; order Camarodonta; family Strongylocentrotidae; genus Strongylocentrotus; species Strongylocentrotus droebachiensis. The sequence goes on from JAVYIG010013737.1 coordinate 27,874, forward strand.
TTTTTTTGCCCCCCCCCCCCCCCCCCAAAAAAAGTTTTTACTCATTACGCCACTTATTTTGGTTTAATACTGTAAAACTTTTTTTTCTCTTCAAATTCTTGAACGGGGTCGATCACGTTGGATAAAAAGCCAGAAATGTAATCCTTATCGTACCATAGCCAGACATTGTAAAATCTCATTTCCAAGTTCAGCTTTTTATCGCTCAAATGTTTTTAATTATAATATTATCTATGCCTTTGGTTGAGCATATAGAAAGTAAAACTATCCGGTGTTTGATTCATCCCTCTCTACATTTCATTCCACTTATAACGAAAAAAATTTCCTTCTCGAAATGATAGAGTTCAATACTTTGTTTGGCTAGTTGTAAAGAGATATTAAAGCCATGAAGTCTCTTTTACTTTGTGAACTCTATTTTGTCATAAACTGACTAACAAAGAGGGTATAATTCACGGAGTGTACACACACACAAATACGCCCTCAGTAGTTGAAGCGATGCCAAAACAGGCACAACATATTCAAAAGGGGAATCGCAAAAAAATTACCTGTAAGCATACCAGGCAGAATAATGTATGGAATTTACGTGCAGGGTCTGTACAAAAGTGCTTTGATGACACAGTCTGTATGGGTTATGATCGCAAAATTGTGCATGAGACCACATCCAATCATGTACAAAAATCAATTGATCTACACAAGACTTGAATGGTGTTTGGCGCTCCTTCCAAACAATGTACATATTTTCCTTTCATGATGAAATCATAGATAATAGTACAGTATCGGTTTGCTGAGATGCAAAATAAGTCATGTAAGCGGGAAATAATCGAGTCCAGAAGGCTGTAAGCTGCCATCATTGACATTGGTATTTGACGAAGGGAAAAGATGTGTCATTTTGAACGGGTCAATACTTCAAAGTACTTGCAAAAATCCTTTTTTACTACATTACTTTAATAGCAGTGTTGAGCATATAGTTTCCCAAATGAATGTATGTAACCTTACTGACAATTAAAATTAAAGGAGATGACTATTAATGCAGTAGTTTTTTATGTCTTGCCCAAGGGCAATACACCACATTGACTTATTTTCAACAGGGATTTCTATATAGAAGACTTTGCAAAAATGTATTTTTGCTGAAACATGTAAGTTCCATGGACTGCAATGAAATGGAAAAATATTGGTGACTGGAAATATCATCATCTTCGCCTCCATTACCCTGATCTCCATAATCATTATAATACTGTCATTGTTATCACAATTATGATTAATTCAGTTGGATTTTTGTCCCAACCTTCACCGTATTGTCATTAATATATTTTTTAAATCATGAGAAGTGCAATTATTAAATAGGAATCAGCGTCCTCCACGTAGAGTTCGTAATTCGACAATTTGGTAGTAAGATACGTCATATGCAGTAGGGAGGCAAATTTATGCTCTATTATGAATTGAGTCTTAAAACATGTAAAACGTGGACTGTTCATCTTTGTCCCTCCTTGAAAATGTTTATACATATTTTCATGTGAATGTATGTCTCCGTGCAAGGATGAACAGAACAAACGATTCTGCCTTTTATTTTATGGTGAAAGAGAAATGCACTCGTTTTATATTTATTGAAATTTTGATGATCGCCAAAATAAAAAGAGGGAAGAGAGAAGCCTAACAGTGGAGTAGGAATGACAGATATTTGAACTACGATTGGTTCACTGCACAGGACTTTGGAATTTGTTGAAAGAAAAAAAAAAGACAACTGCAAATTGAGAGAAAAGAAACAAGACAGTGTGGTGCATGCTTACGTTTGTAAAATGCGGAATGCAACGGGACTATCTGCTACAAAAGATTTACATGCAGATTCTATATCGTAACATTTTGAAGTCGAGCATTAGGAGAGAAGTAGACGATTACAAAGAGCTGTGCTAGATTATGATGTCTGGTAAGGTTGTGCTTTTTCAAGTATGGAGGACATAAATCAACAGCTTCATGATCCAAAAATAAGGGGTAAATTTAAAATCATAAACAAACTGACAAAACAGGGTTTTAACAAAAACCAGACAGACCAAGATGGAAACACAAGTCTACATCATGCAGAGGGGCGAATTACACCCTTACACAGTGCTGCTCATGCGGGTCATCTTGATGTTACTACAAATCTGATCAGTCTAGGAGCTGAAGTGAATAAGGGAGATAATGATGGTTGGACTGCATTACACATCGCTGCTCAGAATGGTCATCTTGATGTCACCAAATATCTCATCAGTCAAGGAGCTGAGGTGAATAAGGGGAGAAAAGATGGTTGGACTGCATTACACAGTGCTGCTCAGAAGGGTCATCTTGATGTTACAAAATATCTCATCAGTCAAGGAGCTGAGGTGAATAAGGGGCATAATGACGGTTGGAATGCATTACACAGGGCTGCTCACCAGGGTCATCTTGATGTCACCAAATATCTTATCAGTCAAGGAGCTGAGGTGAATGAGGGACATAATGACGGTTGGACTGCATTACACAGTGCTGCTCAAAATGGTCATCTTGATGTCACCATATATCTAATCAGTCAAGGAGCTGAGGTGAATAAGGGAAAAAAGAATGGTTGGACTGCATTACACAGTGCTGCTCAATATGGTCACCTTGATATCACCGAATATCTCATCAGTCAAGGAGCTGAAGTGAATAAAGAAGATAATGAGGGTAGGACTGCATTACACAGTGCTGCTCAGAATGGTCAACTTTATGTCACCAAATATCTAACCAGTCAAGGAGCTGAGGTGAATAAGGGAATAAATAACGGTTGGACTGCATTACACAGGGCTGCTCACCAGGGTCATATTGATGTCGCCAAATATCTGATCAGTCAAGGAGCCGAGGTGAATGAGGGACATAATGACGGTTGGACTGCATTACACAGTACTGCTCAAAATGGTCATCTTAATGTCACCAAATATCTCATCAGTCAAGGAGCTGAGGTGAATAAGGGAAAAAATAACGGTTGGACTGCGTTACACAGTGCTGCTCAAAATGGTCATCTTGATATCACCGAATATCTCGTCAGTCAAGGAGCTGAAGTGAATAAGGGAGATAATGAGGGTATGACTGCAGTAAACAGTGCTGCTCAGAATGGTCATCTTGATATCACCGAATATCTCATCAGTCAAGGAGCTGAGGTGAATGAGGGAGATGAGGGTAGGACTGCATTACACAGTGCTGCTCAGAATGGTCGTCTTGATATCACCGAATATCTCATCAGTCAAGGGGCTGAGGTGAATAAGGGAGATAAAGAGGTTAGGACTGCATTACACAATGCTGCTCAGAATGGTCATCTTGATGTCACCAAATATCTGATCAGTCAAGGGGCCAAGGTGAATAAGGGAGATAAAGAGGGTAGGACTGCATTACACAATGCTGCTCAGAATGGTCATCTTGATGTTACCAAATATCTCATCAGTCAAGGAGCTGAGGTGAATGAGGGAGATAATGACGGAAGGACTGCATTACACACTGCTGCTCCCGAGGGTCACCTTGATGTTACCAAATATCTGATCAGTCAAGGAACTGAGGTGAATAAGCGAAATAATGACGGTTGGACTGCATTACACATTGCTGCTCCCGAGGGTCACCTTGATGTTACCAAATATCTCATCAGTCAAGGAGCTGAGGTGAATAAGGGAAATAATGAGGGCATGTCTGCATTACACATTGCTGCTCTAACGGGTCATCTTGATGTCACCAAATTTCTCATCAGTCAAGGAGCTGAGGTGAATAAGGGAGATAATGACAGTTGGACTGCACTACACAGTGCTGCTCGGGAGGGTCATCTTGATGTTACCAAATATCTGATCAGTCAAGGTGCTGAGGTGAATAAGGGAAATGATGATGGTTGGACTGCATTTCACAATGCTGCTCAGAATGGTCATCTAGATATCACCGAATATCTGATCAGTCAAGGAGCTGAGGTGAATAAGGGAAATGATAAGGGTAGGACTGCATTAGACAGTGCCGCTGATCATGGCCATCTTGATATCACCGAATATCTGATCAGTCAAGGAGCTGAGGTGAATAAGGGAGATAATGACGGTTGGACTGCATTACACAGTGCTGTTTGGAATGGTTACCTAGATGTTGTTAAAGTCCTTATGACAGGAGAAGCACGTTTTGACATAGGAGATATTCACGGCCAAACACCTCAACATCTGTCTTCAATCCTTGGTTACAAAAGCATTGCTGATCTATTCATGGACCATTCCAATTCTAAGGTAAAAGAACCCTTTATTTCAAATTCATCTACATGCATGTATTAATACTAACAAGTACTGAAATTCATCTTTGAGCATATAAGGCATTGGCTACCTATCATTATTTTGTTCAGACTTGACCAGCTCAAAGCTGACTTTACTGCCATTGTATCTCCACTTATATTTATTCACAATTATAACTCCAGTTATACCTCGTTGCTGTTTCATAGATGTCATATACAAGTTTACAAGTACTAGAATCCTTAGAATTATTTGATCACCGGTCAACAATTTTTTTCTTCTTCAATTCTCAAGTTTCCATGCTGCATATTTTCTTATATCCATCTCGTCCAGAATGATTTATCGGATATCCATGTTGCCATCCAATGCGGTCAAACCTCTACCATTGAGAAGTTAGTTTCTGAGGGAGCTGATCTCAATATCCAGTCACCTGACGGACAGACTGTCTCCATAAAGCAATTAAACTCTGCTATAACAGCGAGAAAATTGTGCAAGAAACTGACGCACTAAGAAAGGTGAGTAACACCTATGAGACCGACACCAGACCAACAAGAGTCTAAACAACAAATCACATTACGGCAAAATATTGGTCAGTTCTGGGCCCCGTCTAACAAAGAGTAATGATTAATTTGAATCAATCGAAAGTCCTCCAATTAATAGCAATTTCGCAATCTCCTATCTCTTATGTACATACTTGCGATGGATATCAATCACAAACTAGAAATTTAATTCGTCATGGGGACGAATTAGGTGGTCTGTCTTCACTTCTTATGATAGATTTGAGAATGGGAGAATTGATATTGACATGTAAACGATGATGATCATGATGAACATGATGATGATCATGACAGTAATGGTGATGATGACGATCATGATGATGTTGATGAGGATGATTATCATCATTATGATAATGATGATGATCACGATCATGAGCGTGATTCGGACATCTTATCAGAAAAATGAGGGGTGATTTAGATTACATATAGTGTCAGCTACAACATACTAAAATTTGGGAGAAAACCGTTGAATAACAACCGAGATACTGGTCAAAACACATTGTCATGGAGATTCATGTTTTGAAAAAAGTGACCTTCCATAGACATTACACGCAAATATGACAATTTATGCATTAATCAAATATTTCACTACGATGACGTCATCCAAATGAAAAATAAATGTCATATTCCTGGTACAAAATTATCTCAGCTACAACATATCAAAATCTGGGAGAAAATCGATCACCGATAAGCGAGATAATCTCAAGTAAACAATGAAAAAAATGACGTCATCAACAAAATACATTTTTTGAGTTTAGATGCCAATATGAAGACTTTGTTTCGCTTTGTACGAGTCAGAGTGGTATGAAATCGTATCTCCAACTCATGCTTTTTCCAACCATGATATAAAAATTGGGGGTCGAGGGACTATTTGAAGAGCTATTTCGATTTTTAAAATGGCATGTTTTTGATCAAATTTGCATAATATTGCCCATAGCAGCACGCGCGGATTTTGAACTTTGACGCGCGCTCACGGCCTTATGAAAGGTCAAGAGTGACTGAAATTCATGTAAATTGTCAATTATGGTAAGAGAAATCCAAATCATGTAAACAAAAAATTGAATTTGACCTTTTCCGCGCGCTCTAAGCGCGCACAACGCGCGCGGCGACACGTACGGACGGAAAATTTTGAAATGCTTAAAATGACCTGATTCGTACTCTCGTTTAATAGTTAAGTGATTTTGAGCAATTTTAAATTTTGACGCGCGCGTTTGCGCATCATGACCTTTGTTTGACCTTTGATGACACGACCTGTTGACCCTTGACCTGAAGTATATGTGATATGAATATGAATGAACTTTGAGTACGCATTATGAAGATATGATGGATAGTGTGATTTCACAAAATGGCGCCTGGATGACGTCACAATAATTTGATGACCTTGAAATTGTTCCTGTCACGTCTCATGACAATGACCTATGACTGTGCCAAAATTGAAAGAAATTAACACAACTGATCGTGAGTTTTCCTAGGAAAAAAAAAAGGGGGAGAAATAAAAATAAAGAATAAATAAATAAATAAATAAATAAGAAAGAAAATTCTGACGAAATCAATAGGTGATCTGTCTACGACAGACCACCTAATAAGTTGCAATTAATATCAAATCTTTGTAAGACGGGGCCCTGGAGACTACATGTTGTCGTTATGGCGTGATTGGTCCAAGAAAATGTGTATGCTATTGGTGTGTGGGCATGCGTTTGTGTTGATGGGAAAGTTTACCACGTAAATAGAGATTACCAATACTATGAGTTCAAGAGGCAGCATCTTGTCGATCGCCCTCGTGCTGTTGGAGTCTGTAAATTCTGGCTAGCAAAGCGAGCCAGACAACAGAGGCGTTTGCACTGAGGGCCTCTTAACAAGTGATCTGAATTATACATTCATGAGACCCGATTTCCTACTGAATAATGTAACCACCGTAGCGATTGCCCAACACAGCCCCGGGAGATAGGCGGCCAGTCCTACTCTCACGGAGGAAATCCGCACAGAGCGGTAGATTACGTCATAGTTGCTCTCTCTGATTGGATGATTTTCACCGAACTTCATTTGGATCGGAATATTCGCCAAACGATGAAAAACATAAGGAATTCAGATCAGTTGTTAAGAGGCCATCAGCGCAAGTGCCTCGGTTCTCTGGCGAGCGAAGCAAGCCAGAATTTACGGACTCCAACAGCCCGAGGGCCATTGACAAGAGGCTACGTAAAACCATACTTGTGATGCTTTTCCACCTTGACTATCAATGGACGATACTGTACTAAGAATTTTTGTTTTTTGTTTTAGATCTCTGACGAGTACTACAGGGGCGAACTATCTCCCGAGAGGGCTTTGGTGTTTTATCTCCTAGAGAATGGAGCCAAGTTAGATGTGAAGGATGAGAGAGGCAATGTTCCTTTCCAATATGCCAGGGACAACGTGGTCAAACAGATGATTTTGTCGAGGTGATTCTTTCATATCATAGGGAATATCAATTTCCCCATCAATTTTCAGGCAAAAGATTGATAAAAGATATAACTTTTTTTAGATTTGGTAATGGAATGACATTTTGTAAACAGCCATTCCATTGGCTTTAGTGTAAACTTTGGTAGTTTATTTTTAAAGAAGATGTGACCATGGGACAATTAGATCGTGCATCCTAAAATGTGACAATTGTGACTCTTAATTTATTTGGGGCCTCTAGTACAAGTATTCACATGATTTCTATCTACTTGACAATTTCCAGATAACTTTATCAGAATACTTTCTGTATACATGATTTTTCAGAAAGATGTCCATGCATTAGATGACCTCTGTTTCAAACCTGTGAAGGGGGACGACGATGATATTGTGTTTCGGGAGGGAACACTAACAGTCGCTTGCAAATCAGATGTACATGTAAGTTTTTTTTGGTTCTTGGAACAAAGTGCCAAATCACTTGATTGAATCGTTCTGATGTTGATGATAATGATATTAAATATTCATAGGCCTACGGTACTAGAAATATACATATCGTCGGTGGGGTGACAAAACCTTGTACCGGTATCTCAATTTTTTGAGATTTTGATTTTTTTTTTGCATAATTTTGTACCTATAATGGCCTACGACACCACCTGATAAATCCATGGAACCCCTCCTTCTCGGTTTTTTCACAAATTCCACACAAACACCCTTAAACTAAACCTCGTAACTTTAACCCCCTTTGAAGCTGCACTGACAAAACCTTGTAACATAAGATACGTAATTCCTTTTCCTCGTAACTCACAAACGGCCTTACAGTACCGAAGTTAGTGTATTCAAATCCTCGTAACTTATTCAACCAAACCCTTGTAACTCATTCAGAGTTGAAAGTAAGAACTCATATCTCAATTTGAATAAAAACTAAAAACTTGTATCTCAATGTAGATAAATGCAAAAACCTTGTAACTCACTCTCAAATATGAAAACAATTATTTTACTGTATTTCAACAATGACATTAAAAATTGTATAAATATTCCAGTTTTAAAAAGAAAGGATGGTGTCACATTACTAAATTTGTTGAGACAGGAAAGTTTTTTCGCTCCCCTGAAAATTCATGATTTTTGAGAATACGAGGTTTTGTCACCCCACCAACGATATATGTATTTTTTGTTGTTCTTAAAGCAGGTTTCAGGTAGAAAGGAAAAGACGTAACGTAACACATACATGTATATAATTATAGCAAGCGAACAAATGACGAATTTGAATCGACGCTTTGACAAAATTCACTAAAAAATGATGAAATTGTTTCATGCAATTGTACATTGGTAGCCGGGGATAAAGAAATTGAATTTACTTTGAAGAAATTAGATGCAAAAGGATGGAACAGATTAGACAAAGTTCGCAAATACAGACAATTTTTCTTCATTATTTTCATCAGTAGGCCTACTCTACATCTGCGTTTTGGCGCATTTTTCATACAATATTAAATGCAAATTAATTATATAATCGGGCAATATCCTTAGGCTATTCAGTTCAGCGACATGAGGACACAAACGAAGGTGACAGAGTACTTTGAGCTTGATCTAACCGAGGAGAGTGATGAGACATTACCGGTAGTGACACTTGAAGTGGGTCAAACATCTACAAAGAAGATCAAATTCAACACACGTTTCCAAGGTAAAACATTTCATGTAGATGCTTAGTTGTTCTAATCTCTGAGTATCAATATTTCATAGCTTATCACAAAGGACCTATTGCGGCAAAATGACATCCTATTGGTAATTGGCACGGTACAACTCGACATGCAGTGCAGATATAAACGTAACACAGAAATTAAATGATGGCAACATTGAAATAGCAGTGGCGGATCTAGGGGGGGTGGGGGGGTTGCAACCCCCCCCCAAAAAAAAATCCGGGGACCATTTTTTAAAATCTTATCGCAAGAAAACGCCATTTTCACACACAGATTTTCAAAAATTTTCCCTACTGTGGGAGGGGGGACACCCCCCTCCCACACCCTCCCCCCTCGCTCGCTCCGCTCGCTTGGACTCGGTCGCTACGCTCCCTCGCATACCACCCCAACCCCCCCTTGATAAAAAGCTGGATCCGCCCCTGAATAGGTAGAAGTTAAGGTTATTAAAGCAACTTTACCATCAAAACTTGATATCATGATGTACATGTACAGTATGTAGGCCTATATTCATTAACTTTTTTTGTGTATTATCATGACTAAGGTTAAACTCTATTAAAGCATAGTAAAAGGCCACCACTAATTTGTATATTTCATTTGACCATACAGTGAAGACGAAATGAATATATAGATGAAATTAAGATAGATTACCTGTAGAAGAACTAACCTATGGACGAAATGTGTTTGGACAAAATGGTTCTTAGAGTAATTGGGGTTCAGATCATTTTATTACAGACAGAATAGGAAATGGACCGAATAATGATGGACCAAATGGTTATTGGATCAAGTCATACAAATTATTGATTTGAGGAAGTGGCAATTAGAACCACACGATTATAGATGGGCCCTACTTGCTATTTAGGGTAAAAAATGATTGTACGAAAGACTGACTGGATCATGTGTATAGTGGAGAAAATATGTGTATAGACTAAAGAAAGATAGATGATCTGGGTATTGGACCAACTGGCTTTTAATTGAATGTGAATTCTTTCTTACGTCAGATGTGTGTAAACGTACTATGATGTAGATGACCCTTGTTAATATACTAAGGCTTGGAACAGAGACGTAGGAATTAGCTCAGAAACAGGCAGATGAAGGGTATATATGGAGACTGTAACCAGTAGGTGAACACTAATAAAAAAAGAGTGCTTACAAAATTGGTAATCAGTATTATTTGTGTACATGACAGGAATCGGCAAAGAGACTACAGAACAGAACGCTCCTCCACCAACCAGAAATGAAATGTGAGTAGAACCACAATATACGTGTTTGTGTGTGTGTATGGGTGGGTGTGTATTAATATAGGAGGAAGTCTAGATTTTTGCTCGGAGTTATAGAAAATACACAAAAATTCAAGAAATAATGATGCTCCGTACACAAGAAATTGTCTCTGCCTTTAGAGTTTTATCAAGTAATGATTTTCTTTAACTTTGAAAAATATTAATGTTATGTTATATAAAGATTTTAATAATTTTGTAGATATATATATATATGAATAACTTAAGATAAGACAATGGTTTAATTAATTATTGCAAGTATTGATTTTAAATTTCAGTCCATCAGATGAACAGAAAGTGACAGATGCGAATATCCTGAAAGTAGCAAGGCTTCTACCACCTGATCGGTGGAGCCCTCTTTACGTTGCTCTTGGCATCGATTACTGCACTGCTGAAGGTATCAGAAAGGAGTTTAGAGAGATAACCGAGCAGTACATACACCTTCTTCAAACTTGGAAAGCTGCATCAACTCGGACCAGAAAGGATCTAAATGCAATCCTCATCCAGATAGAAGCAGGAGGACTTGTAGACAAGTTTTTGGATTAGGTGTAAAACCAGAACAATCGAGAGAGTAAGAGTGAGATGTACAATAATGAATACAATGCACAGTGCGGTATTCTGAAAGCTCACTTAAATTCTTTTTTAAGTCCTCAGGTTAAGTGAGCGGTACTATACCTGTACATCTAAATTGGAATTCTAAAGCTCACTCAACTTCCCTTTTAAGTCCTCAGGTTAAGTGAGCAGTGCTATACATCTAAATTGGTATTCTAAAGCTCACTTAACTTCCCTTTTAAGTCCTCAGGTTAAGTGAGGGGTACTATACATTTAAAATGGTATTCTAAAGCTCACTTAACTTCCCTTTTAAGTCCTCAGGTTAAGTGAGGGGTACTATACATTTAAAATGGTATTCTAAAGCTCACTTAACTTCCCTTTTAAGTCCTCAGGTTAAGTGAGCAGTACTATCAACTAAATTGGTATTGAAAGTTCACTTAACTTCCCTTTTAATTAAGTCCTCAGGTTAAGTGAGCAGTACTATACATCTAAATTGGTATTCTAAAGCTCACTTAGCTTCCCTTTTAAGTCCTCAGGTTAAGTGAGCGGTACTATACATCTAAATTGGTATTCTAAAGGTCACTTAACTTCCTTTTAAGTCCTCAGGTTAAGTGAGCAGTGCTATACATCTAAATTGGTATTCTGAAAGTTCACTTAGCTTCCCTTCTAAGTCCTCAGGTTAAGTGAGCAGTACTATACATCTAAATTGGTATTCTGAAAGTTCACTTAGTTTCCCTTTTAAGCCTTCAGGCTAAGTGAGCGGTACTATACATTTAAATTGGTATTCTGAAAGTTCACTTAGCTTCCCTTTTAAGCCCTCAGGCTAGGGTGAGCGGTACTATACATCTAAATTGGTATTCTGAAGCTCACTTAGCGCTCATTAACTGCTGCGCCATAAAGAAATGCACACTTCTTCTTTTTAGCTCATTTCTACCAATCATATGCGCTGTAACAAAGAAAAGGGATGTACCGGTATATGCTTGCCAACTTCAACATGTAGTGACCCATAGCCTGCAAGACTAGGTTTCAGAGGGCCATGATGATGTGAATTTGCTTGACTTGAAAAACCCACCAAATGTTTAAAAGTATAATTAACACTGCTCCGTCGTAATGAAATGAAGAAGGAAATTCTAATTTAATCAAACATGTCATCCTTTCCATTGAACATCAATCAATACGTAACAAGAAAATACAGTAAAAGTGCGTAGTTTCGTTAAAATACAGAGGGCTTAAAATACCTTTTTATCTTTTTGAAATTAATGACGGCTATTGAACAAAGTTTTCAGAAAAGCAAACTTCTTTTAACTCAGCATTTAACTAACTCGCGCACACCACAACTGTGCATGAAAGCATACGTACAAAGCCCCTCTTGCTATTGGAAATGGGCACTTATTAAAGTGACCTTCAAAAATACTGATTTGCTAAGTGAGCGCTATTAAACTGAGCGCTAAGATATTTATGTACAATGTACTAACATTTGTCCACGTATAGATATACGCCAATTTTATATGCGATGCCACATCCATGCGAAAAGGCTCAATTTTTGGTGAAATGGTACCAGCTTATATGAGAGACTAGCAAGTAGCAACACAGATTTTATGTAAGATTCAGCACCATTTTTTAAAATTTTCAATATTTTGTATGGAGGTGGCCTAGGTTTCAACACATGGCATCAATTTCATGGGAAATAGCATTAACTTCATGTGAGATATGATGCAAACTTTTATAGTCGCTTTGTCGCAAAGATTTTATATGTGAAAGTGCCTCATTTCTATGTGAGATGGTGCCGCATATTTATAGGAGATGGAGCTGAATTTATGTGAGATAGCGACGATTGTGATTTGGGGTCGATTTTTTGTTTGTGTGTGCCACTAGTGGAGTAGATTTTTGTGCATGCAACCTTTTCCATTTGATAATGGTTCATTAAAATTGAAGTTTAATGCGTTATAGTATTATCCGTCACTATTTCTTCATATAGCAGAATAAATTGTCATATTAAATGTCTTGAAAAGTTGAAATTTAAATAAAAACACCCACAAATCGATTCTGCCAATTTTGAAGGGAGAATCTGGTGCATTTAGCGAGGATCGTTGAAATAATGGAAACATTCAAATTTTACATTAATAAAGTAAGCAAGGTTTTATGAAGAGTGCTCATTTCTTTTACTACAATGATCATGTACACTAGGTATTAACTGAAATGCATTACCATAAGGTTGTATGTACACGGTTCTAGTAGTATGGCTGCAACAATTATGTATAAGGAAGTTATAAAATTTCAGAGGATATTTTCTTTATTGCAAGGTTCTTTAAAAACTTTTGCTTTTCTATTGCTACATTAATCATATACATTTTGATAAAAATTACAGGAGATATTTTCTGAGTTGTATGAATCGTGTTTCAGTTCTATTGCTACAATAATCAAATACCAGTACATAAAATAATATTTACAGAAGATATTTCCTTCACTGCAAGGTTTTATTAAGACTGTTTTGTTTTACTACGATGAGCATATATATATAACAAAAATGAAATTAGGCGTTATTATAAGATTATATGAGAACAATATTCGATTTATGGCTGCAACAATCATGTATATAATGTAGCTTAATAGTTTCAAAGGAAAGTTGTTTGAAAACTTTTGCTTTTCTATTGCTACAATAATCATATACATTATTATAACAATTATCGAACTAAATTGTCTGTACCGGTACTATGAGGCTATATGTCCAGTGTTTCATCTGTATTGCTCCTATGGTCAAGGATATGTAAGACAATAATTACAGAAGATATTTTCTTCATTGCAAGGTTTTATGCAGAATGTTCATTTCTTTTACTGCAATGATCATGTACACTTAGTATCATCTGTAATGAATATATATGTGTAATTATAAGGTTGTATGAACACAGTTCTATTTGTATGGCTACAACAATTATGTACACTGTATATATGTAAGGTTGTTTGAAACCTTTACTTTACTATTGCTGAAATATTCATTTATATCATGATAATAATTACAGAAGATATTTTCTTAGTTGTATGAATATTCTTTCAGTTCTATTGCTTACAGGATAACACACATATTAAGGTCATAAATAAATTAAATATATGGTTCATCTGTTCATCATAATGTGGATTGAAAACTATTAAATTTGTATTACTAGAATAATAATGTTTACAAGACAATAATTATAGAAGATATTTTCTTCATTGCAAGGTTTTGTTACCACTGTCCGTTGATTTTACTACGATGATCATGTATATAACCGAAATGAATACAGGCATCATTATATAAGACTATATGAAAACAAATTATGATGCATGGCTGCAACAATAAATAATGTTGCTCAATAATTTCAGGATAGTTTCTTTATAATAGCGAGGTTGTTTGAAAACTTTGCTCTTCTGTAGCTACATTCATCATATACTTATGATAATAATTACACTGTTTCAATTCTTTCACTACAATGATGTTGCATGTAAAGGTAATGAATACAATAAATATATGGTTCATCATAAGGTGGTTTGAAAACTGTTTAATTTGTATTGATAGAATAATCATGTAAATAAGACAATAATAACATACCAAAATTTCTTTACCTTACTAGTGTTTCATTTGTATTGCTACAATGGTCATGTACATCAGACAATAAATATTGCAAGGTTTTATTAAGACTGTCCATTGGTTTTACTACAATGATATACAACCGAAATGAATATAGGCAACATTATATGATTATATGAAAACGATTTTTTGATGTATGGCTGCAACAATCATGTATATATAATGTAGCTTTTCAGAGGATAGTTTCTTTATAATAGCAAGGTTGATTGAAAGATTTTGCTGTTCTGTTGCTTCATTACTCATATATACATAGGATATTATAATCACAGAATATATTTTCTTAATTGTATGAATACTGTTTCAGTTCTTTTGTTACAATCATGTTGCACGTAAAGGTTATAAATACAATACATATGAGGTGGTTTGAAAACTGTTCAATTTATTTCACTAGAATAATCATGTTAATAAGACAATAATTACAGACCAAAATGTCTTTACTATACGGCTATATGACTACTGTTTCATTTGTATTGCTACAATGGTCATGTAAAGACAATAATTACAGAAGACATTTTCTTCATTGCAAGGTTTTATTAAGACTGTCCATTTTTGTTACCTGGATGATAACCGAAATGAATATAAGCGGTATTACAAGATTATATGAAAAACAATTTATGATGTGTGTCTGCAACAATCATAATGTAGCTTAATAATTTCAGAGGAGAGTTTCTTTATGGCAAGGTTGTTTGAAAACTTTTGCTGTTCTGTTGCTACATATACATTGTATACATGTACATGTAGGATAATAATTACAGAATATATTTTCTTAGTTGTATAAATACTGTTTCAATTCTTTCGCTACAAAGATGTTGCACGTACATGTAAAGGTAATGAATACAATAAATATATGGTTCATCATAAGGTGGTTTGAAAATTGTTCAATTTATATTGATAGAATAATCATGTAAATAAGACAATAATAACAGACTGAATTGTCTTTACTATGAGGCTATATTTCCAGTGTTTCATCTGTATTGCTACTATATGGTCATGTTTATAAGACACTAATTACAGAAGATCTTTTACTTCATTGCAAGGTTTTATGAAGAGTGCTCATTTCTTTTATTACAATGATACTATTCAGTACACTAAATATTAACTGAAATGAATACATGCATTGTTATAAGGTTGTTGTATGAATACTGTTTAAGTTATTGCTAAAATGATAGTGCACATATTACCGGTAAGGTAAAAAAGACAATAAACATATGGTTCATAATGTGGTTTGAAAACTATTAAATTTGTATTACTAGAATAATCATTTTAATAAGACAATTATTACAGACCAATATGTCTTTACTATACAGCTATATGACTAGAGGTTCATTTGTATTGCTACTATGGCCATGTACATAACACAATAATTACAGAAGACATTTTTCTTCATTGCACGGTTTTATTAAGACCGTCTATTAGCAGTTTTACTACGATGATCATGTAAATAACCGAAATGAATATAGGCGTTATTACTATACGATTATATGAAAAAGATTGAGGATAGTTTCTTTAGAGCAAGATTGTTTGAAAACTTTTGCTGTTCTGTTGCTACAATAATCATATACACTGTACATTATAATAATTACACTGTAAGACATTAATTACAGAAGAAATTGTCTTCATTGCAAGGTTTTATGAAGTGTGCTCATTTCTACAATGATTATTTACACTAGGTATTAACTGAAATGAACAGAGGCGTTATTATTAGGTTGTATATGGTCACGGTTCTAATTGTATGGCTACAACAATCATGTATATAAGGTAGCTTTATAACATTTTCAAAGATATTTTCTTTATTGCAAGGTTTCTTGAAAACGTTTGCATTTCTTTTGCTACAATAATCATGTACATTATGATAATAATTACAGAAGACATTTACTTCATTGCAAGGTTCTATTAAGACTATGTATTTGAAGTTTTACTACGATGGTCATGTAAATAACTAAAATGAATACAGGCGTCATTATATAAGACTATATGAAAACGATTTATGATCACATGTATATAATGTTGCTTAATACAATTTCAGAGAATAGTTTCTTCGTAGCAAGGATGTTTGAAATGTTCTGTTGCTATATTTATCATATATACATGTATATAGGATAATACTTACAGGATATATTTTCGTAGTTGTATGAATACTGAATCAGTTCTTTTGCTACAATGATGTTGCACGTAAAGGTAATAAATACAATAAATATATGGTTCATCATAACATGTTTGAAAACTAAAATGTCTTTACTATACAAATATATGACTAGTGTCTCATTTGTATTGTTACAATAGTCATGTACATAAGACAATAATTACAGAAGATATTGTCTTCATTGCAAGGTTTTACCAAGATGATCATGTATAAACGAAATAAATATAGGCGTTATTATAAGATTATATGAAAACTATTTTTGATGTGTGGCTGCAACAATCATGTATATAATGTACATGTAGCTTAATGATTCCAAAGGACAGTTTATTTATCATAAGGTGGTTCGAAATTTGAAAACTGTTCAATTTATATTAATAGAATAATTCATTATGATAACAATTACAGAACTAAATTATCTTTACCAGTGTTTCACTTGTATTGCTATATATATGTTCTTAGTAATAGTTGTATGGATACTGTATCAGTTCTTTCGCTACAATGATGTTGCACGTTAAGATAATGAACACAATAAATATATGGATCATCATAGGGTGGTTTGAAAACTGTTCAATTTGTATTACTAAAATAATCATGTAAATAAGACAATAATTACAGACCAAAATATCCTTACTATACAACTATATGATTAGTGTTTCATTTGTATTGCTACAATGTTCATGCACATAAGATTATTTGTGAGAAAGTGTATCAAGACAAATCTTGTGAAAAGTTTAATAAACAACACTTTAAACGTTGCTCTTTAACATAACTTTAAAATGGATGCTTAAAATATAATTGAAGTAAAGACTGAAAGCATATTGCACTGTTCATCACAGAACTTCTTTTTACATAGGATAAATACAGAGATAAATTTTGAAGAGCTAAAACATCCAGGTTTAACATGTTAAGGGCGTTGCAGGGAATTGCACGGGAAAACTCTCCAAACTTTCACCCTCTAATCAAGTAGATTTTCTATATTATTTCCAG
>JAVYIG010013738.1:0-45345 GCA_035222895.1 Strongylocentrotus droebachiensis
TCTTCGAAAATGCAGACGATCCTTATTTTTGAGAACCCATTTTGTCTGCGTTAGGATATTTTCATTCTCGGACCAGCGCCCCTACTGGTTAGACTTGAGAAAGGATCACATTAACTTGTCCCGAAAAAACGCCCAATATTCGACTAAATGAGCTTCAATTTGAATTTAATCTTTGAACTAGTTACTGCATCAAGCAGGTATTTTTTTATAATTTTTGTATCTTTTTGAGTCATTTTAGTGTTACTTTTGGTCTTTGTTTTAAATGTATTATTTAACTTAATGAAAAGCTGTTATTAAATCAAAGGCAAAATGGCAAAAGTTTGATGTACCTTGACTAACGAGCACATATTTTACTAAGGCTTTTGCTTTGAAAATTCTCAAACTTGTCACTTTTGAGGATTTGATGAAGATTTGATAGAGTGATTGTTTCAAAACAGACGTGCAAATGTGCTCCAAAAAAAACCCCAGTTCATATTCCTCTAAGTTGCATTTATTACATCATACATGTTTGCATTTTTGTTTGTGGACCACGTCTGACAACCTTGTTAGTTGTATCCGAACTCTGGAATGGGAGACCAAAATGGGGCTACCAACAAAAATCTTATATGATAGAGGCAGTATGTGTCGACTAAAAAAAAATAGTTTTATACTGTCATGAATATATCTAACAGACAGGATTGGAAATATTTTCTTCTGAAAAAATATAGTAATAAATTAAGTAACTTTCAATACATAATTGTGAAAATTGTCCACAAGTTTTTTATGCACATGAGAGTTGCAATTGTTTGGTTGATGAATTACAAATTTAAAGACCAACAGATCATTATGTAACTTTCTTATCTTTCATCAGATTGTATTTTTTTAAATGTCATATTCTTGACTAGAAATAATAGGCTAGCGTTAATTAATGCATACATGGGTGTGTGTATAAGGGGGGGGGGGGGGGGCTTATTTTTTTTAATGATATATCCAGGGCCCCATCTTATAAATAGTTTGATATTTACAGAGGCATGGATATTGAACATTAAGATACAATTTGTTCTAATTTTTCGAACAATGTGATACTACACTACTGCCTAAAGGTTTTGGCAGCGGGCTGACCCGATGCCCGAAGCGCGTAGCTGAAGAGACGATGTTCGGGTCGCGCCCGATGTTCGGGTCGCGCCCGAAATCTGCCCGAAATCAGCCCGAAATCAGCCCGAAATCTGCCCGAAATCTGCCCGGTACTATATTCGCCTTGATATGATGCGCGTGCTGAAGTCGTGCGTTTTTAAGACTCGCACGCGACAAGACCCGATGACGTCACGTTGAAAAGTCAAATTGGTCGAGAAGAGCGATTCAACTGCAGATCAATTTGCCTATACAATTTGCGTGTTAAAATATGAATCGCACCGCACGAAAATTATACACAAATACACGTAGAGTGTATGAGAGAGTCGAGTGTATGGTAGGAAAGACGCTCACTAATTTGTTTTGGTGTTCACCAACTCTCACAGCAATATGAGTAAGGCAGTCTAAAGTCTAGTCTAGACCCCCTGATTTAGATCTAACAGTGGATGACCACCGTAGGCTTTAGATACTTTTCTGCCAAACATCTTCGAAGAGCTAGGCCCAGGGTCCATGAAGTTAGCAGTCGCTAGTCGGACGGCAACGGGGACAGCAAACGCTAGCATAGCTACCGTACCACATCGTCATGCCTAGCCTAGGATCTAGCCTAAACTTAATAAAATGGCTCAATTGAGCACTCATCAGACTAATGATATGAACAATTTGGTCTCACCTTACATTATGCCAATGACACATCAGTCCCTGTTTCCATATTTTAATTCCAAGGATTAAGAGATGCTTTCTTTGTAACAGCTAAGTCATAATTAATACAAATAGTGCTACGTTGTTTAGCCTGTAGGCATAGCCTATGCTATGCATGCATGCTGGATCTAGATTTTGGACGCACATGGTACGCGAAGCTTACGTAGATATCTAGGTCAACTTATGACCTATGCTCGTGCTGCATGCATCACATTCGTAACCATGTAACCCCCATCCCCCTCCGAGGAGATTTGCTCCCCTAAAAAAACATCTGCTTTCATTAAGACCAGCTTATTATCTGGGTGGACTTCCCCCTTAAATGAACGGGGGGAGGGGGGTATTGATTTCAGGTGGTAAACTTTTTAAAGAATGAGGAAAATTGTCGTCGGGAGGTAATTGTCCTGATACATTATTTTTTTCAATTCGTCATCAATTGAACATCAATTATATTTAGTATCATCATTATTTGTTATGTTTATTCTTTGCTTGTCAAATTGAAAAATTGACCCCCCCCCCCCCCCCTCCTCCTTCCGATTGGAACAAAGACGGAGTTGAATGGACTCCTGGGATGGGTATGCGATTTAGTTGTGCGTGTGTGTCTGAGTGAAAAGGAATATGAGGCATCTTTCCGTAAATGGATTTAAGGAAGCTTCCCGTGGTCAGGATAATATGTGCATGTTTGTCAGAGTGGAAATCATGAAATATGCTTCTTCTTTTTTTCTTGAAAAAATGTTATTGACAATCATTATGAAATTACTATACAACTACCCCCTCCCCCCCCCCCCTCGATATGCAACTAAAACGGAGTTGATATGTATATTATTATAACTGTGGGTATGTGCATGTGATAAGTGTTGATTAAAATCAATCGAGGGATAATTAGAGAGGGAGGGGTAGGATTAAAGCCGGGTGATGCCCCAAACAATCGAAATGGATCAAAACAAGCGTGTGATAACGGATATATTTTTTCTGAAGCGTTACACCTAAACCAACGATTTACCTTTCACAAATGAAAACACGTGCCTCTTATCCCCATTTAAAGAAAAAAAAACGGAAGGAGAATGAGATGAAAAAGAAAAAAAAAGAAGTAGACGGGGAGATTATGAAGCAGAGGGAGGGAGAAGAAAAAGAAGAAGAGGAGATGAAGAAGCAGAGGGGGTGGGGGAAGAAAAATAGGAAGGCGAGGAAAAAGAAGAAAGGGGATATGTAAAAGGAGGGGAGAAGAAAAGGAAGGAGAAGAAAAGAAGAAGAGTAGATGAAAAGCAGAGGGGGCGGGGGAGAAGAAAATGAAGAAGAGTAGATGAAGAAGCAGAGGGGATTGGGGAAGAAAACAAAAGAAGGAGAGGGAAAAGAAGAAGGAGAGGAAAAGGAAGAAGGGGAGATAAACAAGCAGAGGGGGGGGGGGGGGGAGAAGAGTAGGTGAAGAAGCAGAGGGGCGGGGCGGTGGAGAAAAAGAAGTAGACGGGGAGATTATGAAGCAGAGGGAGGGAGAAGAAAAAGAAGAAGAGGAGATGAAGAAGCAGAGGGGGTGGGGGAAGAAAAAAAGGAAGGCGAGGAAAAAGAAGAAAGGGGATATGTAGAAGGAGGGGAGAAGAAAAGGAAGGAGAAGAAAAGAAGAAGAGTAGATGAAAAGCAGAGGGGGCGGGGGAGAAGAAAATGAAGAAGAGTAGATGAAGAAGCAGAGGGGATTGGGGAAAGAAAAAAGGGAAGGAGAGGAAAAAGAAGGGGATATAAAGAAGCAGAGGGGGGGGGGGGAGAGAAAAGTAGATGAAGAAGCAAAGGGCTGGGGGTGAAGAAAAAGATGAAGAGTAGATGAAGAAGCAGAGAGGATTGGGGAAGAAAACAAAAGAAGGAGAGGGAAAAGAAGAAGGAGAGGAAAAGGAAGAAGGGGAGATAAACAAGCAGAGGGGGGGGGGGGGGGGAGAAGAGTAGGTGAAGAAGCAGAGGGGCGGGGCCGGTGGAGAAAAAGAAGTAGACGGGGAGATTATGAAGCAGAGGGAGGGAGAAGAAAAAGAAGAAGAGGAGATGAAGAAGCAGAGGGGGTGGGGGAAGAAAAAAAGGAAGGCGAGGAAAAAGAAGAAAGGGGATATGTAGAAGGAGGGGAGAAGAAAAGGAAGGAGAAGAAAAGAAGAAGAGTAGATGAAAAGCAGAGGGGGCGGGGGAGAAGAAAATGAAGAAGAGTAGATGAAGAAGCAGAGGGGATTGGGGAAAGAAAAAAGGGAAGGAGAGGAAAAAGAAGGGGATATAAAGAAGCAGAGGGGGGGGGGGGGAGAGAAAAGTAGATGAAGAAGCAAAGGGCTGGGGGTGAAGAAAAAGATGAAGAGTAGATGAAGAAGCAGAGAGGATTGGGGAAGAAAACAAAAGAAGGAGAGGGAAAAGAAGAAGGAGAGGAAAAGGAAGAAGGGGAGATAAACAAGCAGAGGGGGGGGGGGGGGAGAAGAGTAGGTGAAGAAGCAGAGGGGCGGGGCCGGTGGAGAAAAAGAAGTAGACGGGGAGATTATGAAGCAGAGGGAGGGAGAAGAAAAAGAAGAAGAGGAGATGAAGAAGCAGAGGGGGTGGGGGAAGAAAAAAAGGAAGGCGAGGAAAAAGAAGAAAGGGGATATGTAGAAGGAGGGGAGAAGAAAAGGAAGGAGAAGAAAAGAAGAAGAGTAGATGAAAAGCAGAGGGGGCGGGGGAGAAGAAAATGAAGAAGAGTAGATGAAGAAGCAGAGGGGATTGGGGAAAGAAAAAAGGGAAGGAGAGGAAAAAGAAGGGGATATAAAGAAGCAGAGGGGGGGGGGGAGAGAAAAGTAGATGAAGAAGCAAAGGGCTGGGGGTGAAGAAAAAGATGAAGAGTAGAAGAAGAAGCAGAGGGGATTGGGGAAGAAAACAAAGAAAGGAGAGGAAAAAGAAGAAGGGGGAGAAGAAAAGGAAGGAGAAGAAAAAGAAGAAGGGTAGATGAAGAAGCAGGGGGAGAAAACGAAGGAGAAGAAAAAGAAAAAGAGTAGATGAAAAGCAGAGGGGGCGGGGAGAAGAAAATGAAGAAGCAGAGGGGATTGGGGAAGAAAAAAAGGAAGGAGAGGAATAAGAAGGGGATATAAAGAAGCAGAGGGGGGGGGGGAAGAAGAATAGGTGAAGAAGCAAAGGGGGTGAGGGTGAAGAAAAAGATGAAGAGTAGATGAAGAAGCAGAGGGGATTGGGGAAGAAAACAAAAGAAGGAGAGGGAAAAGAAGAAGGAGAGGAAAAGGAAGAAGGGGAGATAAACAAGCAGAGGGGAGGGGGGGGGGGGGGAGAAGAGTAGGTGAAGAAGCAGAGGGGCGGGGCCGGTGGAGAAAAAGAAGAAGTGGAGATGAAGAAGCAGAGGGGTGGGGGAAGAAAAAAAGGAAGGAGAGGAATAAGAAGAAGGGGGAGAAGAAAGGAAGGAGAAGAAAAAGAAGAAGACAATCTAAAAAGAAGAACAAAAATAGACACACGAAACAAGCAGAGAACTTATTAATCAATTCCAAAATTAATTTGTTCACCAATGAATTGAATGTTTGAATGACGAGAGCTAGCGTAGCGTATATTTCATATTATGTTTCAAGTGTTTCTAAACAAAGAGTTTGGAGACTAAATGTCTGGGCAACATGCGGTCATCTCAGAAGTTATTTATAAACAGATCATGTTTGCGCGGTAAGATCACATGATCTTAGTAGTGATGATTGAACCAGAAAACACCTCCCTGATTGAACCTTCGAGAGAGAGAGAGAGAGCAGTTCTGCCCTGAAAACTAAGCGTATGCATTTTGTTCGAATCTTTCTCATCATCTTTTCTGTTTTTGCATTTCTTTGTTCCACCCTCTCTCTCTCTCTCTCTATGCTTGTATATTCCCTTCTCTTGTTCATTACGGTTCTAGTTCTAGGAGAATTACCCTTGGGCAATCACCCCGGCCAATTACTCCCCCCCCCCCCCCACATTTACCTTTCCCTGAAAATTACCCCATTCCACAATCACCCCCTTGTTTAATTCCATGTTTTTCTTTCTATCAATCATGTATTTTCGATTATCATTTTTTCTTTCCATACGTAGATCTTTATGAAGCAATTATTAATCATTCTTCTGGTTTCCTTCGTAAATGTGTTCACTTTATGTATTTCTTAGATTTTTTCTATCATTTGCTATTTTTTCCTCAAGCCTCAAGTATCTCTTTGTTATTTCCTTATGTATTACTCGTATTTCGAATTTTTATTTCCATCTATAACGTATTTTCATTGTTTATCGCCATGCTATCTTGTGTGTGTATTTTCGTGGGGTGGGGGGGGGGGGGCGGGAGTCTCTCTACATCATCATTTTAATAATCGCCATCAATACATACAGCCAGCATTTTCATCATCGTCCATCAATATCATCACCATCATCATCTTAATAATCGCCATCAATACATACAGCCAGCATTTTCATCATCGTCCATCAATATCATCACCATCATCATCACTACGGTCACCATCGATAAATCGGCATCAGAACAACTCAACATCTCTTCAGTGACTGGGCAATAACTTTCCTTTTCCACCGACAAAGCGGTTCCCTTTTGAAATTTGATTTGTTTACTAAAGCTTTTTTTTCGTGAAGTTGCCCTCTCACTTCAGACATGCATGCCGCTGCGGTTTTTAGAAAGAACAGAAAAGGCGCAAACATTGCGTAACATGCACTTTCTCTGTCATCATGATGGTTCGTAGTAGGTCCATGCATCAAGTCACTCAGCAAGAGTTTGAGATACGAGTCGAGTCGTTGACTGGTATAATTATGTCAGCAAGATAAGAGATCAATTTGTTTCTCTGTTGGCTGAAGGCTGGTGGAATTTGAGCGAGCGCGAGCTTAGTAAATCAACAATTATCGGGGTGAAAATATTTGCGACCTTTTTTTCTTCTTCTTCCAGTCTCTCTCTCTCTCTACCCCACCCATTTATCACTTCACCATCTTCCCTCTTTCTTTCATTCTTACTCCCCATCTCCCTCTCTCTCATTTCGCTACATGTATATACCCCGTCTCCCTCCCTCGCCTTTCTCCTGTTCCTCTCTCTGCCCGTCTCTCCCCCTTTCTTTCACCTTTTCTCATACGGTATTCATTCCTTTCCTGAAAATCTCACAGCATGTGCGTCATTTTCACTGAAATAACGGCCATATTTTTCATATTATAAGAAGTGTAGTTGTTTCAAGAAAATGGACAGGTCAGCTGAAAGTAAGTCCTTATAATTATTTGGATGTTTTGATATTTTCGGTTGATTCCAGATGAAGAAAAGCAAAGGCAAACTGTTCGCCAGATTCCGGTAAACATCGCCAGTCAATCCCTCTTTGAGTGTGAAGCAAGGGTTACCGGATGCGTGTGGGTCACCTCCCTGATTTTATCAAAGCATTTATCCTCGTACCAGACGGTTAATTTTGTCTATTTTGTAATTAGCCGCCTGGAGAAGAAAAAAAATCTGCGGTAGTCCGCAGTTGACAAAAAAGTTAGGCGACAACTGTACCAAAATAAGTGATAATACTTCAACACTAAATACTTAAATTGTAAATTGATTTAATTTTGAGCTATGTCCTTCCATCGTGTTTATTTTAACTTGGACAAAATGACATGAGTTCGAGAACGCCGACTCGGCAGACGTTCACCGCATGTTAATTAAATCTGTTTAATGGTTGTTTTCTTGACAAAAACATCGAGTTAGAGTGACTATTGTGACGTTTGGAGATAACCATTATGACATCACAAAGCCGCGTAGCACTAGCATTCCAGGCAGATGCGCATTTTTTCACAGACATTGCGCGCAAAGCAACGGCGCATAGCAACAAAGTAAACAAAGCAGCTCGAAGTTCGGGAACTTCCCGAAGTTCGGGCGCTCCCCCAAATTCCGCGCGTGCGTTCAATTCAGCTGCCCGAAATCTGCCCGAAATCTACCCGAAATCTGCCCGAAATCTGCCCGAAATCTGCCCGAACTTGCTCACATTTTTGGCAATTGACACTCAAAAAAAATACGCGACCCGCGGGTAGCTTGCCCGCGCCCGCAGCCCGCTGCCAAAACCTTTAGGCAGTAGTGTATACCAATTTACCAAGTACCATGGAAATTTGCCTACAACACTGCATTAGAAAAGTATTAGCCTTCAAATATTGTGTAGCTTATGGTCACCTCAAACTTGTGAGGAGGGGGTAACCTAAGACTATCAGACATGGAAGAGGAAAGAATGGTTTTGAAGATTACGCCTACAAAACAACATGAAGTACATGTAATTAACACATCCTTCAATCAGTGGCAATCAGTGATGTTTTTAACATCAAGGTCTGAAAAGATGTAACCTAAATCAAGAAATTTGCAGATTCTGTGCAATTCTTTTTATACTTGTGATGTGGGCATTGAAAAAAATACACCGGGGCTCGGGGCGAAATAGCCCCCGAAAATTTGCATAGAGTTCAATGCAAAACAAATTTTAAAATGTTATTTTCATGCAGGCAAGGTTGAAAAGTAGCCCCCTAAAAATAAATATTAATTTTTTCCCTGGATGTGGGTTAAGGTAGAAGTGTGCAAAAAAAAGGTGACCCCCCACCCCCTCCCAAAAAAAGCATTGGAATACAGGGCACTCTTCATTGATTGATAATGGTAACTCAAATATTGTTCCCTTATCCTGTTATTGTTGTTGTAATGTGTGCTCTGTTTGTAAAGCTTTATTTTTTCTTTATTCACTTTCAGATTGCAAGGAATTCAAGAGCAATTGCCAGACCCTTCTGTGCAGCAACTAGCAATACAGATGTCAGGTAATTTATTTTCTAATTTTGTCACAATGGTACTTGATAATGGGAAGGAAAAAAATGGTAGAATGTGTATTTTGCCCCATTTTGAGTATTGTGCTTTCCATGTTAAAACATTTGATCAAATTATTAATTTATACTTGGTGAGTACATGCAAATAAGTATGTATTATTTAAGTCTTGTAGTAGACTTGTTGGCTGATGCAAATCATGCAATTATTTCACTGGATGTCCAGGTATTTACAAATTATTAATTGATACTTGACGAGTACATGCAAATGAGTACATGTATTATTTAAGTCTTGTAGTAGACTTGTTGGCTGATGCAAATCATGCAATTATTTCACTGGATGTCCATGTATTTACAAATTATTAATTTATATTTGATGAGTACATGCAAATGAGTACATGTATTATTTAAGTCTTGTAGTAGACTTGTTGGCTGATGCAAATATGCAATTATTTCACTGGATGTCCAGGTATTTCCAAATTATTAATTTATACTTGATGAGTACATGCAAATATGAGTACATGTATTATTTAAGTCTTGTAGGAGACTTGTTGGCTGATGCAATTTTTTCATGGGATGTCCAGATATTTTCAAATGCTTCTGTGATAAAATAAAAAAAAGTAGTGAATACAATTATACATTGCTTGTATTTCAATGTAAAAATCATTATTTTTGTATACTTTTGAGCATTTGGTTTAATAAAAATGATTTTCTTACAGCTGTATTGTATACATTTTTTTTAACTGAGCTCATTCGCTCACCACTATTGTGATTTGTTTTTGCTGTTGAATTTACCAATAAATTTGGACCACTATTGTTTTTTTGTTTTACAGTTCAAAGAGGACACTAGCCTCATACAGCAGCCTAGCAGGGCTTAGCAGTGCAATGAGTGTAAAGAGCCAAGAGACACTTGTTAGTCAAGTAAGTCTAAGCAGCATCAAACATCATAATGATAAGGAGCCATTTTCTTTAAAGTGAAACAGTCACCCGCCTTACCTTCTAATTTTGCCTTAAATTCAATTTATATGTTATTTGTTTTCATATCACCAGTCTCTCACATGAAAAATATTTCCCTTTCTTTGACCAGCAAAAAATATATGTATTTTACAGACATTTAACAGGCCCTGTTTGTTTTTAATAGTCCCACACATGACCGCCTTAAATTTCACCTCAAAACAAAAAATGAGAGGAAATCCCCCACAATCTCCATAAAAAATCTAGCCCCTTTAAAAAAAAATTAAGTAAGTCAGTGGTAATCACTAAATTCGGATAGCAAGTTCAATGTAACATCAATTAAGCCTAACTGTAACATCAATCCATCTATCTAAAATATTAAGTTTGTATTTGTCTTTTTATACATGTACAGGGTAGATGCTTAAAAGCAAGTTGACTGTACTACTACCATGACAATCTTGTACTTGTCAGACCAATTATGTGTATCAAGCATTGATAGCTACAACTTGGCCTTGGTCAATTGAACATTAATTGCAGTATGGTAACCTTGAGTATCTTCCATTTCTCCTCATCTCAGATTGTGAGCCGTGGCTTCCAGACATCTGTACCACAACGTGATGTAGAAGCCGCAGCTAAGTTCATCGGCGCAGGTGCTGCCACCGTAGGACTCGCTGGCTCAGGAGCTGGTATCGGAACAGTTTTCGGAAGCTTGATCATCGGCTATGCCCGCAACCCATCCCTCAAGCAACAGCTATTCACATATGCCATCCTTGGCTTTGCCCTCTCAGAAGCCATGGGTCTCTTCTGTCTTATGATGGCTTTCCTGATTCTCTTTGCATTGTGAGCAGCATTGTTCAATAGCTTTGTTGTACACAGTTCAGCCATGCCCATTTGTTTCATAAGTATATAAAATATTAGAGACCATATTGTGAATTACATTCTGCTTGATTGGTCTTCAAAGAGAGAGAGTTATAGTGAATGTTCTGAAAAGAAATGAATGCGAGTTCTGTGTAAATTTTATAGCATTGGTTATTGACAAGACAAATGATATGATTTTCCCAAAATAACTGTTGTTACCGAGGCCAAGCCTTGTTGACCAATCAATGCACCGATGTCCTCCACATATTTAAATTAATACTTTCTGGACATGCAGTGCTTCATGACTGTTGACTGCATGGGCAGCAATTGTTTGAAAAACATCTTCAATGAATTGTATTCTGTGCTGTCACATTTGTTACAGTTTCTTTACATTGTCGTTTTGTAACATCATTATTCACTCTTGTAGGGAAATGCTCAGTCAGGGAGGGGGGCTAGATGGCATGCGATATATATGTATAGCCGGTATATTTCCTGTATAATTCCCTTGGCACTCTACTGCGGTCCAAATACCTTGTGAGGTGGTACAGTTTATTGGTGCAGTACTGCCATTATCAGAAGACAGTTGCAAACTGATCTAAGAAATGTGGTCTCGGTTTATAAAGACGATTAAAGAGTGATTATAACTTGAAACATTTGTTTGCATTGTTTTTTGTTTTTACAGAATCAGCTTTCTGTTCTCATGTCATCTTCTGGTCTTGATAGTTGTGTAACATTTTTTATGCTTGTCTAGTTGTCTAGTAACACTGATATCTGCTTTAAACAGATACATTCTATATTAGATAGAAATTGTAGACTTCATTAAGAAAATTTGTCATTCTCAATTTATAATAGTGGATATGGCAAGCAAGAGAATTTCCTTTAAAAAACTTTCCATAAATAGCAGATGTGGTAGAACATTGATTTTTAACATTTTATGCCAAGACTTTGGGCCCCATGAAAGCCAGTACCATTGCAGATGCATTTCATTAATTCATTACATCCCCTTAAACATCCAGACTGACCCCCATTGACTTCTGAGCATGCTAGCTCATATATGGAATGGATACAGGGCTGTTGGACAAGCTCTTATGTAGCAGTCTGCATCCTGTGGCCACTGATGTGAATTTGATGACTGTATGGCATGTTTCTGCTTGTCAGATGGACTGCTGGGTGACATACTGGCTGATGTAGTGGAGAAGTGCTAAAGGAAAATTCAAATTCATCTTCACATTACATGTAATGATGTCCATGTACGTCTTTGGAACACAATTCTAGTACATGTATCACCTTTACATTTTGAAAGGCTTCACTTTATAACCCGGACGCCAAAATTATCAGTCGTCTGGGTGCACAGTGCAACAGAAAAGTTGACGTTCAGGCACCTAGAACGGTCAAATCTTTTGGCCCAACTGTATGTTGGTAAAATTGAATGCAAATAAGTCTAGATCATTAAATATTTTCCTTTTCTTTTCTCTTTCATTAGTAGACTCGCATGTAAAAATAAAGGATAGTGAAATAAAAAATCCCAGAAAAAAGGCACATTTGAACTGAATGGAAAGCAAGAAGAGAGGGAGAGAGAGAGATGAGAGTGATTTGTGATACTGATTGCATGAGAAGTGAATAGGGCATAGATCTGAAATTTTTAGAAAGGGGTATGTCTCATTGACCAATTATGAATGGGGGAGGGGTCAATTGCATACAAATCTTGTAAAATGGTGGTAAATCTATCAATTCCGGAACACTAGTGACACCTAAAACCACTTCAGATTTTAATATCGGCTGAACAACCATAATTTCAATCCATTTTTTTGTCAGCCTAACCAACTCTACTACATGTAAGTCTTGCCCTCTACCGGTAAATACATGTACATACAAAGACCAACAACACGTCAACAAGAAATGCAGAAGGAAAAATTTATGATTGATATGCAAGTGCCTCACAAATTAATTTCTACACCCTGCATCCATAATCCATATTAGATGCTCTCTGAATTCATTAGTGCCGAGTATTTTCAGCAATATTGAGTTACAATGATAGACAATCCACCGTCTTTGCAAGGCTGATGGAACATGAGAACGGATCGATTATGTTCGTGGGGTAATTGATTTTTAGGATATCGCAGAACAGACTACTAAATACCAAATACTTGAGATTCCCCCCCCCCCCCCCATCCCCTTCCTTCCGTCTCCCACCTTTCTCTCTCTCCCTCACCCTCTTTCGCTTTCTCCCCCCTTTCATCTCCTCTCAAACGTTCTTTCAATCCCTTTCCAAATAAGACGTCTTTTCACTCCCAAGTTAAGTTTTCATCCATGATTTTATTTATCATTTATCAAAATTCGCATAATCCCAGAAATACATGTGTATTTACAAAGAAAATATAATTAATAATCACAACATATTACCATACGCAGTAATATTATAAAAATCTTCCAGCTTTTGTTATACATGTACATGTACATAATGTGCTAACATAGGAAGCACACCGATAATAGGCTAAATGATTGCTCCATGCATATAGATTTTTGTTCTGTGTTCGAAATAATCCCTTCTGCCACAACTTTCATTTGAACACTTTTTTTTTGGTCCAAATTTTCAGGAAATATTTTGCGCCGACTCAATCAGCCGGTGAATAAGCGGGGGGGGGGGGGGGTGGGGGTGGGGGGGTGAGACCACTATTTTTGTTTTTTCACCTAATTCGTGAGCATTTAAAAAAAAAAAGTTTTTGTTGTTGACCTGTCAGCCCCCCCCCCCCCCGTGGATCCGCGCCTGCAGAGGAGCCAGACGGCGTCAAGGGGGGGGGGGGGGGGGGGTAGCCAAATCTTAATACAAAATTTAGTGCCGACTCAGCCGGCTGGCGAATGAGCGGGGGGGGGCGCTTTTGTTTTTTGTTTTATAAAGGTTAACTTTACGTTATTATCCTATTTTTTTATCGTTTTGGGGGGCTAGGGGGGGGGGGCGGGCCGGAATAATCGCTACGTGGATCCGCCCCTGCATCAGTCAAAACATTGCATGAAAGTTATTCCCTACACGCCCAAAACGTATTTCAAGACTGGCACCAAATCAGGAGATCGTCAGCCCGCGTGAAAAACTGCCATGGACCGACAGCCCAAAAGACTGGAGGCTCACGAGACAGTAGTGACACGAGACAGACATATCCCACGTACGAGACAATACCGCCATGGACAGACAGCCCAAAGACTGTAAGGCCCACGAGACACTACCATCTATGGGATATACAAGAGGGTATTGGAATAATCATTGAGTGGATTTATCGAAAGTCTTTGCGAACGTGTTATATATTTAGACAACGAGAGTTTAATTAGACCGATTCGACAGAATTGTTATACAAATGTGTTTGACCACCTATTGCCCCACTTCGAGCCAATGACACTCTTCATTTAATACAGTCCATGTATCATAATTATATCAAATAGCATGTTATACATTTATATCGAATTTCTCTCATTCAAGTCTCACTCAATTTTGCCCGGTACTCTGTACATCATTTTGCATAAAATCATAGCACCAAAGTAAAGATATATGTTAAATAAAGCACGTTAAAATACATACTTCGGAAAATACATAACATTATTGACTCAATACAAGCATAATCACACACATCTAGAAAACCCTGGTATAGGGCAATCCCGTTAAAAAAACATTAAAAAAATAAAAAAAGATTAACTATCTATTCTAATCTAAAGACTATACACTGATTGATGAAAAGGTGTTTTGTTTTCATTCATATAGTGATACCGTGAAGAATCATTAGTCAATTAGTGTCACATCGAGTGACTTTCCATTTTGGGATGAAATGAATGAAAAATGTAATACGAAACTCTTTTGTCCCGTACAGCATGGGCATAATTTTCCATTTCACTCCAAGAGGGTGAATTAATACATCGGTAGGAACCGTAGGCTTATAACTACTCAGTATCGGTTCGACAGGGGGCTTGGGGGCTCAAGCACCCGCAATTTCTTTATGCACATCCCCCAACCCCGCCCCCCAAAAGAGAGAGAGAGAGAGAGAATATTGTTCTAGAACCCGCTTTCAAAATAATATTGCAAGAATATCCCTCTAACTAATGTTACAAACAGGGGTGGCGGAACCTTTTTTAAACAAAATCCTGATGATATACCATCAAAATGGATATGTAAAATCTCTCAATTAATGATAATCAATTATGCTCCTGTTCATCAACAGCCGATTACAATACACTTGCAGATATTTGCGAGAGAACAGACTTCTTAGCAGACAGCCACTGTTGCATTATTAATTTATTTTATCAGTGTTTTCTCATTGAATATGATTAGTTGGATTCTGTTTGTTTGTTTGTTTACATTAGTCTTTTCAGAGTGCATAGCCACGATCTGGAAAGCATACCATCTATTCTCTTCGTAGAATAAACATTTTCATGCAAATGTTAACGATGGAATGACTTTTTTTAAAGGCATGGTGTTAAAGAAAAGTTTTTAAAGAAAAGTCTTTAAGAAATATCTGCTTTCGGCTTGGATATAATGGCTTTATCTTCTGTGAATCGAAGCAAAGCACAAGGAAACAGAATGGGACCTACATTTTCATACATAAGGCACCTGTTTTTCACAAAAAGTGTAAGGCAAGGACACATGGAAGGGGAAATTAATCCCACATGGGGAGGGGCCATTTGTTCACATGGAAAGGGCACTTTTTCCACGCATGATGGGCACTTTCATTATTTTCGGAGAAATGACTGAGGGATAATGATCCATTTGACCCCGGTTCCACCAATACTGTTTGCAATGATGAAATTTGCAGTTTTTATTCGAAGTGTTGGCAGTGGCGTCTGTAAATGGGATGAGCTATTATGGAGTGTATTATATTACTTGTGCCCCCCCCCCTCCATTCTGAAAATGAATCGACGTCGTCCAAATTTGTTGAGCAAGGTCAGGTCAAATTATTTACATGACTGCATGGTTATTGGTTAATATACTTCATCATCATCCAGCACTTGCCCGAGTATATACATCACTCTCTCTGGTTTCCTACTCTTCTCTTCGTCATCCTCTCCGACCGATTCGTCATCAAATTCGCTATCGGGGTCGTCAAACATCGTGACGATCTTGGGGTAAATCTTACGGATGAGCTCTTCGATGGCGTAATAAGTGACGGACCAGATGAAACCCTCGATGGGCATCGAGATGCTGAAGATCGATACGAGCGTGAGAACCTCGTGGAGAGCGGTCTCGTCATGCTGGAAACAGTTCCAAGCTATAGCGCTCGCGATGAACCAATTGGGCGTGCCGACCGCGAGTGAGACCGCGCTGCAAGCCTCGTAGGGTAGCTTGAATAACGAGGCGAGGATGAGCCCGCATACGAAGCCGACGAAGGGCAGGAGGCAGCCACCCACCCAGAGCTGCCAGGCACCGACATAGTGATTGGGGTTGTCTATTGCATTTAAGATTGGACAGACGACAGCGGTCACTACAAAAGCAAAGCTGCAAATCTGAAAAGAACATTACAAAAAGTGCAAATGAACGACGACCATTCCAGAAAAAAATACACTTGACATTTAATAAAGTTGTTGTCATAGTGATTCATTTTTATACAGTTGCATGTTTGGGTATCGGTCAAAAAAGTATTAATACAACACAAATACAAAACCAGTATTGTCCAATTTTCTATTTTATGAAATTGAGGTTACACCATTAGCCAAACTAAAACTAAAAGTTTTTAAAAAAGAGAGAGAGAGAGAGAGAGAGAGAGAGAGAGTGAGAGACCCAAGATTCATAATGGTAAACATAATTATTTATAATCAATCTTTAAACAAAATATTTTATTCTTACCTTGGCCACTTTCTTCGCCCGCTTCTCCCCTGCCAGTCTCTTGAAAAGCAACCCTAGTGCAACTGGTAGGAAGATGATTACTTCGGTGAATAAGATTTCACGGGAGGTACCTATGACGTAATATGCATTTGACCATACACTTGAGTAGAAGGAGAACCAGAATGGAATGAGTCCAATAGATAAGGCTGTAGAGAACATAGCAAGGCACAGTCTGAAAGGAGATGAAAATAATACAAAGGCAACATTATCATTACTGTTGGAATTTAGAATCTAATGCTGTTTCGAATGTTATTGTCTAAATATATCTAACCCTGTCTGATTAATTATTGCATCCGACTCAAACCGATAGTAACTATTTTTTGTTTATAAGAGGGAAAACAGAGGGAGAACAGAGGGGGAGGGGTGAAAGAGGTAAACAGTGCCCCCACACTTTCTCAAGTACCTCTTTTTTCTTTTTAATAAGTGACATTTCCCCATTCTCATTAGGGCCTCTTTTCACTTCCTATAAGTACCCCTTTAACTTTGACACGCGCTCCTTTTCTTTTCTAATGAGCGCCCTTTTCCCTTTTCATAGGTGCCCCTCTTCCATTTGTAATAAGTAAGCCTTCCCCGTTCTAATTAATGCTACTTTTCACGTCTGATAAGTGCTCCTATCAAAATCCTTTTACTTTGGCAAAAGCCCCCTTTCCTTTGTAATAATCGAATTTTCTCCTTCTGATAAGTGCCCCTTTCAACTCTGATACCTGCCTATTTTATTTTAATTTTATAAGTGCCTCTTTTCCTCTCTAAAAATTGCCCCATTCAAATATAGATTCCCCTTGTGACGTTTGTGCCCTTTTTGCCCCCCCCTTTATAACTCCTCTTTGATAAGCTTCCGTTTTTACCTACATTTTCATTTTCTAATTTCTATCACCATGATGGGGGGCGTAGCTCGTAGGGGGGAGGGCAAGGGGGCACAATGCAGAAATAAAATGGGAATCAATATGAACATTTTTACACGCAACCAAAAGAGAATGATACACAAACCCTTTACCCTTTACCCGATAACAAAATAATCATAGATACTTGAGATAACTATATTGCGTAATAAATGGACAAACGTCAGCTGCACACTGCCTTTTGTTGGACTTTTAATGTATACATGGATGACTGATTAAAATTATTTCAGACAGCTATGGCCTTATATACTAGGGTGAGCACAATAAGAGATGGTGATATTGGCATGGTATACGGATGTCCCTGGAATACTTTGCATTGGTGATGCATTGGTCGATCGCCTCTATCATTGGTCTTACTCTATTATTATTCATTCTTCAAGACTTTCGTAATAATACTTGGCTGACGAAACAAACATTAATCCTCTTTTATTCCGGTATCAATGATCTTGTTCACAGAATGGTTGCTGAACATTTATCAGATCGTTTGGATAAAGCGTGATCATCAATTTCAGTCTGAAGAAAAAAAATTACAAAACACTTTGACGGGTAAAGGGTCAAAACATGTACCATGAGAACAGGCGCGTAGCCAGGGGGGGGGGGGGAGGCGGTGGGGGCGGTCGCCGGCCAAAACAAAAGAGAGAGAAAGAGAAGAAAAAAAGTAAGAGGACGTAGGAAGAAAAAGAAAAAAGGAGTCGAGAACGGTACAACGAATCGTCTTCTTTCTCTAATAATTTAATGAAACGTCAAAGCTTCCGCGCTTTGCGCGGAAGGGGAAAATTGAGTTCAAATTAAGGATTAAGAGTCGAGAACGGAAGAACGAATCGTCTTCTTTCTCTAATAATGTAATGAAACGTCAAAGCTTCCGCGCTTCGAAAGAGGGGGACTGAATACAGATAAGGATTAAGGGTCGGGAAAGGTAGGCCTACAACGAATCGTCTTCTTTGTCTAATAATACGTCAAAGCTTCCGCGCTTCGCGCAGGAGGAGGGGGGGGGGGGACTGAATTCAGACAAGGATTAAGAGTCGAGAACGGTACTTCGAGTCGTCTTCTTTCTCTAATAATTTAATGAAACTTCAAAGTTTCCGCGCTTTGCGCAGGAGGGGAGGAAACTGAATTCAGATAGGGATTAAGAGTCGAGAATGGTACATCGAATCGTCTCCTTTCTCTAATAAATTAATGAAACGTCAAAACTTCTGCGCATCGCGTGGGAGGGGGACTGAATTCAGATAAGGATTAAGGGTCGAGAAAGGTACAACGAATCGTCTTCTTTCAAAGCAACTCCCCCCTCCATGCACCCACCCCCTAGGGAGCGCGCTACCTACGCGCGCTCTTTAAGTGATTCGCACGCTTCGCGTGCTCACCTCCGCCCCCCCTAAAATGAAATCCTGGCTACGCGCTTGCATGAGAATGATACATGTAGATGACTTTTCTTTCATGACATAAATAAAGGCGAGAGAGAGAGAGAGAGAGAGAGAGAGATAGAGAGAGAGATGTTGTTTGTTGTTTTTATTTTCGTATAATAAAATCAGATACAAATACATAAGAAATAATTATACGGCTGGTAGCCCATATTCAGCTGCAACTATAATTGTTGCTGCTGGTCTTCCATGGGGCCAGTTTACAATATGCAAATATACATATATTAAAAATTAACAAAATAAATAATTACAAAGTATCAATCGAAAACATAAAACAAATACTTAAAGGAAAAAAGAAGAAGAAAAACAAACAAACAAACAAACAAACAAACAAAACAAACATCATATAAACATACATAAAGAGGTACAACAACATGGTGATTATAGTCTGTTTAGGTTAGTCTTAATGGTGGCAAAAGTGGGTAGTTGACGCAAATCAGGGGATAATTTAATATATTGAAAAGAAGCTCTGTACACAAAAGTTCTTTTACAATAATTAGTTCTTGGCTTAGGTAAAGAAAGGTTATGTGCATTACGGAGGGAGTATGGAGAGGGTTTAAAGTCAAACATGTCTTTCAAATATTCAGGGGTCATGTTATGTAATGTTTTGTAAGTTAGGAGTAATAAATGGATTTGTTGCCTTTCACGTATTATTTGCCAACCAAGACAGCTATGAATTTGACTGGTAGAAGTATGCGAATAAGGGTTAACTTTTAGTATGATTCTACCGGCCCTATTTTGATTTTTTTGGAGTTGTATTAAACTGCTACTGCAGGCAGATTGCCATACTACATCCCCGTAATCAAAGTGAGGTAATATGATGGAATTATAGATTAATTTCAATTCAGACGTATTCACAAATTGTCTTAGTCTACATAAATAACTAACCATTTTACTTAGTTTGTTACACGTCTGTTTAATGTGAACATCCCATTTTAATTTTTCATCCACATGTACACCGAGATATTTAAAGGGGGATAGATAGAGAGAGAGAGGGGGTAGAGAGAGAGAGCTAGAGAGAGAGAGAGGGGGGTAGATAGAGAGAGAGGGGGAAAGAGAGAGAGAGAGAGAGAGAGAACAAGAGGGACAGACAGGAATGACTAAACGCAAATGTTTTGATTGACATCATACTTTTTAATGATCGCTAATTAAACAAACCTTAGCCAATTAGCTTGATGTATTTGAATTACAGTTGATTTCATTTTTGTATTCACTAAGTTTATTAAGATGTATAAATGGCAT
This sequence comes from Strongylocentrotus droebachiensis, assembly GCA_035222895.1. Classification (NCBI taxonomy): domain Eukaryota; kingdom Metazoa; phylum Echinodermata; class Echinoidea; order Camarodonta; family Strongylocentrotidae; genus Strongylocentrotus; species Strongylocentrotus droebachiensis. Next base: position 19,809 of record JAVYIG010013738.1, read on the forward strand.
TTTTTAAATTCTTTTTCGTGTGATTACATGCGCGAAAGTTGTCGAAATGTCTTCAAATAAAGTGAGTTCGAGTCCAAAGGCATTTATGTACTTAAAAATTATTTTAAAATGTCTATTCAGATATGTTTTAAAACTAACCAAGTGGCACCAAAATTAATGAAGAGAGGACAGACACACCAGAAGTGTATATAATGTGACTAATATCTCTACATTTCTGATTGGCAATGTTACTGAAAATCCTCATCCCACCATAGACCCGTTCACATAGCTGTAAATAATGATGATGATGATGATGATGAACAGCATTTGTATAGCGCCATTTATCTGCAAAAGCATTCAAAGGCGCCTGGCTCCCTCAATATGTCACATATTATTCGCAATGTTGCCGGAAAAGATAGGTTTTGAGTTCAGATTTAAAGGTATCAATGTTGTTACAATTTCGAAGTTGGACAGGTAGAGAGTTCCAAAGATGCGGAGCAGATGAAGAGAAGGCTCTATCCCCGTATGTTTTTAGACGGGTACTGGGCACTTGAAGAACGAGTCCCGCACAGCGTAGTCCTGGTCGTAGCTGACGTACACTGATGAGAGCAGATACATAGCCAGGGGACAAGTTATGTAGAGCCTTAAATGCAAGCAGCAAGATCTTATACTGCACTCTGCAGTGCACTGGCAGCCAATGAAGCTCATGGAGTGTAGGCGAGATGTGGTCAAACTTCCTGATTCCCATCAGAAGGCGAGCAGCAGCATTCTGGACCGCCTGGAGACGTTTGATGGCTGATGATGGTAAGCCGACAAGGAGAGAGTTGCAGAAATCCAGCCTTGAGGTTATTAGAGCATGAATGAGGTTTTCCGCGGCACTTCTGGTGAGACAGTGTCTGATCTCTGCAATCCTGCGGAGATGGTAGAATGCAGACTGACAGACACGCGAAATGTGATCCTTCATGCTCATAGTTCTGTCGAAGACTACTCCAAGATTTCTAGCCTTGTTGTTGGGAGATACAGCTTCCTCACCGACTAGAATAGGAGTACCAGTGATCTTATTTCCCATGTGTGGTGAAGACAAAAGGAGATACTCGGTTTTCTTTTCATTTAGCTTCAAGAAGTTGCGTCTCATCCAACATCGAATCTCTTTGATGGCAGCACTGATGGCTGCAGCTGCACGTTCCTCAGCGCCTCCAACTTTTGGATCAAAAGTTAGGTAGAGCTGGGTGTCGTCTGCATAGAAATGTGCGTTAAGACCATGTCGCTGTATGATAGAGCCAAGAGGGGTGATGTAGAGTGTGAAGAGCAAGGGACCGAGGACAGAGCCTTGCGGAACTCCGTAGCTAAGGGTGGTCTCAGGTGATAGCTTGCCATTGATGACCACAGCTTGTCTTCTGTCGTTGAGGTAAGACTCAAACCATTGGAGTGCAGTTGCTTCAATTCCAAAATCTTCTCTAAGTCTCTCAAGCAGAACAGCATGATCGATGGTATCAAATGCAGCTGACAGGTCAAGCAGAACTAGGGCAGCTGCTTTTCTGCAATCAATTGATGTTAGGATGTCATCCGAGACCTTCAGTAGTGCCGTCTCCACACTGTGATTCTTTCTGTATGCAGACTGTAGGCACTCATGTAGATCATTGCCCTGCAGATAAGCTGTCAGACGACTTGCGACAATTTTCTCAGTCACTTTGGCCAGAAAAGGCAAATTTGATACTGGGCGATAGTTAGCCAGATCGTTGTGATCAAGTGAAGATTTCTTCAATACTGGGGTAACATATGCCAGTTTCAGACAGTCTGGGAAAACTCCATCACGCAGTGACGCATTAATCAGACACGAAATATGCAGAGCTAGGAGGTCACCGTGTTGTTTAACAAGAACTGTAGGCACCGGGTCAAGCGAACATGTCTTTGCAGAGGTCTTGTGAATTATCCGCTTGACTTCCTCTGGACATGTAGGATGTATCAATGTCAGATGGGCATCACAATCACGTGAAGGCTGTCCGTTTGGGAGGACCTGAGTTGCTGGCATACTCTCCCGGATTTTCTCAATCTTTCCGACAAAGAAGCGAGAGAAATCAACAGCAAGGTCATCATCAGTTAAATGCTGAGGCATTTTCTTTGACGCTGAGGTTTTCTGATGAAGAAGTTGGCTGATTATACCGTACAAGGCCTTCTGATCACTGCCACACTCCATAATGAGGTCGTTCCAAAACTCTGACTTCGCCACTTTAAACAACTCTTTGGTGAGGTTTCTTTGATCCTTGAAAAGTTGTTTATCAACAGAGAGCCCCGTCCTTCTCCATTTACGCTCAAGTTGACGTCGCTTTCGCTTAGCGTCTGCTATTTCCTGGTTATACCATGGAATGGCTGGATGATCAATGATGACACAGGATCGCTGTGGAGCATGTCTGTCAAGGAGTTCTCCCATAACCACGTTGTACTTATGTAGTAATGTTTCAGCTGTTAGTGATGCATCAGATGATGATAGCTCGGACTTCTCTATGTCTGAGCTGAACGTGGTGGAATCGATTGCCTTTATCTTGCGAAACTGGATTACCCTCTTGACTGCCTTTGGCTTCCTCAAATGCAGCTTACAGTGAATAGCTGAGTGGTCGGACAAAGATTCGCCTATCTCTACAGTCTCCAAGCATTCTTCGCCAACCCGTCCAATAACTAGATCCAATGTATGGCCAGATTCATGGGTAGGCCCAACCACATGCTGCTGAAGGTTATGATCATGCAGTAAAGACATAAGCCGGCTTGTCTCATTAGAATTCTCATTCTCCCAGTGGACATTAAAGTCTCCAAGTATGAGTAATTTACCAGTGAAGAGAACATACTTATCCAGAAGGGAAGAAAACTCTTGGATGAAGTCACTGAAGCTTGACCTATTTTTCGACGAAGGCGGAGGGCGATAAACAATCGCTAATTTTAAAGTAGCATTGTCATAACTCAGGTCGCATTCCGTTATCTCAAAGGATCTGGGTTTGTCATGGCCAAAACCCTGGGCCTTCACATGGAGGCTGGACTTATGAAGTAGAGCAACCCCGCCACCCCTGCGATGTTCTCTGGGAACACTGATGAGACTGAAACCCGCAGGTGTGATATTTCCGGCAGCTACACAGTCATTTTCCTTAAGCCAAGTCTCTGTCAATGCTAGCAAATCTAAATCATGATCTTTCAGATGGTCAATGATAAGGTCAGATTTATTACGTGAAGACTGGCAGTTTATCAATCCTACCTTTAGTTGCCCATTAGTACGTCCTTCTTGCTGTTGATTGATATTCTGATGATTCCTCTTACCACCTCGGATTCCTCTGTGACCAGACCTGGGTCTCCTGATGTCTAAGTCGACCAGTCTGTTGTAGTCAGAGGCAGGGAGTCTCCTCTGATCATATGTCATGTGTATCCTTATGCAATAGAGCTCAGTGCATGTATACTGCAGCATAGTCAATTGTATGATGAGAGGTATTGAAAGTCAAGTCAAAAGCCAAGGGCATTCCAACTAGATGGCACAGTAGGAATGACAAAAGAGCACAACAAAGCTCCATTCATCCACTTGTGCATCACTGAACATGAATGGTGACAGGCAGGGAAAGTGAACTCTCAAATTTCCAACTTCAATTTAAACATATGGGACACACAGTGTGAACAGACCTAATGATAATAACAACATACTAATAACTGTTTTTCTATAACGCCTTTATAATCACAACTGATCAAAGCGCTCAGTGTATCATAATATTAGCCCGCTAATTGGATTCAGTTGCATCTCTCCACCTCTCCACGTATACTGCACATTCTCCACTCCACTCTAATGCAATTCAAATATCATCACTTTTGACCTCTGATATCTAACCATGCTCCCACAAAAATGTTATCCCACATTTATGTCAGTGACATGAGATATCAGAAACTATTTCAGCATTTGGGTTTTCCAATGTCCCTTCTATACGTATACGTCATTTACCAACATAATTCTTCTTCCTTGCCGTTCTTTCTTAATTTCATAAATGCGCCTAGCAATATTATTATTTAATTATGGTGCAATATAAGTGTGTTATATATCGTGGTATCGTTATTGGGTCTGCTTATAGCTAATACGTAATGATAACAATATTAATAACAATAATAATAATGATGATAACAATAATAATAATAATGATAATAATTTTGATAATAATTTTTACTAAATCGAATCAAATGTATACTTCTAAACACTACATAATTATAAATGACTCAATGGCAGCATAATTAGCAAGAAAGACGAGGTCCCGATCGATTGAAAATCTTTGTTTGTTGGTGATTTAAAACGTTATGTAATTCACCTTTTCATATAACGTTCCCATTTAAATTCAAACAGTTTATACATGCAATTCAATATGGCTTTCAACTAAATTTGCTCGAAATCGACTCTAATTACCGGTACTCAACATGGGGCGGATCTAGGGGGGGGGGGGGGGTCGGAGGTTTAACCCCCCCCCCCCCCTTGGGCGGCCAAGTGAAGAAAAAAAGGGAAAATAAGGGGGAAGGAAGAAAGAAAGGGGAAACAAAGAAGAAGAAAAAGTGAAACAGTAAAACGGCGCGATTTTTGGAAAATCCTGGATCCGCCACTGGGTCATGTTGTAACTCAGTTGTACCTACCATCAAAATGTATACTCAAAAATTTATGTCTGACCATTATCTATCTCTTTATTGTGTCATAATTAAAAAACCATACGTTTGCAATGCACCCCTCCGCCCTTATCTTCGAAACTTGATAGATATTTAACTAAGCACCCTAAAAATATCTAAAATACAATAATGTTCTCCTTGTAATGTTCATGTAACGTCTCACCATTGGTCTAGCGGCACCTGCCTTGACTGCCGTTTTAAAGCAACGCAAAGGCTGTAATTCTGACCCAACACGCAGTCACACACACTTCATAAATCCAGTCTGGCGTATCCAGAAATTAATTAACGGTGGTTGGAATTGTAATCCGGGAGAGGGGGGGGGGGTAATGTATTGGGGGTGCCCCGCATGACTTACTGCAATTTTTTTTTTTGGGGGGGGGAGGGGGGGGGGGGGGGGGTTGTCGGATCAAACAGGGAAAGCGCATTCCATCTTCACCGTATATATGAAATATACCCATCCACTGAATCCAAACCTGCCCTTACTTCTGCAAAATAAATCAATTATTAATATAGCGGTACTGGCTTATAGATCTTCCTGCCCTTGGATACAATGCATGTTTCAGTCGATTGTTTGCATTTGGTAGATGATACTGTATTCGGAGCATGATTCGTGAATATGTTTCCAACTTCCATCAACTGCAGTGCTTTCATTGACATGTCAGTGAATAATCATGTGATTTTGTTAAAGGACCTTCAACAAAACATTGATATTCTCCTTTCATTGAAATTATTTCTTGTTTCCACCCCCTCATTCTCTATATTTCACCCTCTCTCTCTCTCTCTCTCTCTCTCTCTCTCTTCATCTCACCATTCTTCCTTTTTCTTGCACATGAAAGAAAGAGAGAGAGATAGAGACGGGGGAGGTGGGGGGGGGGGGGTGTCAGTCAGAGAATGGGAGAGGGGAGAGATACATAGAAAGAGAGAAAACGAGCCAGACAGACAGACATAGACACACTGCAGAAAGAATTCGAAATATAGATCCAGAGAGAGGGGGGAAGATGCACAAAAGGCAGAGAGAGAGAGAGAGAGAGAAAGAAAGATAGAGAGAAAGAATAGAAGGGAAGATATGAATACATGAACAGATTTCCACTTTTATGTAATTTTCGTATGTTGCGTTAATAATACCAATACTGACCATAATGATTACGATTAATAAAATGTTTGCATTCATATTACACTATAGAATAGGCTTTTCGATTAAACTTGTATTCTGCACATGCCGCGCACACTCTCTATTCCACTGGGAAGCATTCAAACTATAGAACCCCCTCATCTTCCTCATAAGGCTTAAGTCACGAAGGTACTAAATTATCTTTAACAAGTTTATGATGCACTAATATTTGGACGGGGCTACACCCACCAAACGGGAGAGTAATGTTAAGCGAAATCATACTCCCATATTTTGTATATAGAACATTATATTTTTGATAAATTTCGCCCTGCCCCTTTTCAAACAATGTGGGATCTGCCCCTGTACAATATTATTTTTTATATAGAAAATTATATTTTTGATAAATTTCGCCCTGCCCCTTTTCAAGCAATGTGGGATCTGCCCCTGCACAACATATTCTCGTGTAATCAGATCCATACAGTCATATGGACATGAAAATGGTGTCGTATTAATTAGACCAGTGTTGTTGCTTGCTCTAGCAGCCGAATCTCCAACTAATTACAGAGAGCCATAAAACTCCCGTGGGAAATAACTCTACGCTTGCAGTATGACATATCGTGGCGGGTCAGATCACTTCACTGTGGAATCTCTGCAATTTCCTCTCATTATTAGTACAACTGCAAAGAAAATTGAGACCACACGACGGTTCTAGGGACATGTTAATACAACCAGAAGTAGCGCTACTTCGGATAAGTGCCGCTTTTCTCTCTAGTAGGTGCCCGTTATGCATTCTTATCAGTGCCCCTTACCACCTTTGACAATTGCCCTATTCAAATAATAATAAGAGTGCCCTTTTCCTTTCTAGTAGGTGCCCGTTATGCATTCTTATAAGTGCCCCTTACCACCTTTGATAATTGCCCTATTCAAATATAAGAGATGCCCCTTTTACTTTGACAATTGCCCCTTCCCTTTCTAATAAGTGCCCTTTTTTACCTCTGATAAGTGTATCTTTTTCCTTTCCCCATAACATGTGTCCCTAGTTTAAAGCGAAAAGTGCAACTTTTTAATTGATATAATTCTGTAACTTATTCAAGGTCTTTTTAGTCTTTCATGATGAGATTGTGCTTAAAACCCGATCGCGACTTTTTTGTTTGTTTTGTCTTTCTCTTTATAAGTTGTAATTTTCACATTGCGACCGCACTATGTTAAAATTGTGCTCACTCGCTCGCAAATGATTATATTCAGACCATCACATCCTTACTACAAAGCTTGAGCTTAAGCAGTATCTTGGACTATGTAAAGAGAGAAACAAATATTGAAAACATCCTGATGATAAAGGTTATATACATGTATCAAATATCAATGTCTCAAAATTGTATGTTTCCGCCTTAAGGTTTCCCCTTGTAGGTGCCCCCTTCTGTCAAGAAAGTGCTCTTTTGGGTTAGTGCTCCCCAAAACTTTGGAAGACACTTCGTCGCCACTTCCTACAACAAAATGTTCCGTGGTCATATAAGTGAACTCCTAACTTCAGCCTGGATCAAACATTACCAAACCCTAACCCTGATATGCTACTAATTTAATTAAACCAGACGCTGGATATAAAATCGCCTCGTCAAACGAAGAAAACTGTCCTCTAACTACTTTAGCCCTGTGTCGGTTTTACATTTTTACGGACCAAATAAAGCACGGAGCAATTTTTTTACCGGAGTAATATTTTGATATTTTGTCGTCCAAGCAAAATTTGGATCTCCATCAACAAGGGACCTGATATACGTACCCGACAGTGACGAACCCTTCGCCGTAGTAGACGAGCACGGAACAAAACGGCGATACGGGGCACACCGCGAGAATGATCATGGCGAGGGCATCGAAGGTTTTCATGTCGAGGACGAGGGCGAGGAGGTAACCGACCAGGGGCTGGATAAAGTACTGGAGTCCTAGACCGATCATCACACTCTGCGGAAGATGCATTTCTTTACGGGAGAAGTCGTCCATTGAGATGAAACAACCCATGCCGAACATGGCTATGGCTGTCCCGCAGTAGCTCACTAACACAATGGACAGGGACAGCCAATTGCGCTAAGAGAGAGAGAGAGAGAGAGAGAAGCCATTTTACGAAAGTGAAAGTGGTCTATACAATTTTATCTCACTCATAAATATACCGAAAAAACGATCGATGCTCTTGGGTTCATTTTTCGAAAGTAGTTGTGATTACGTTCACAGTGCAAAATAAAAGAGAAGAAACCTTTTGTTTTAAACTGATTTTCATCTTCCTTCTGGTTCCACCGGATTAATTGAAAACACTTAAACTTGCCGTCGATTTTTTTTTTTTTTTTTTTTTTTTTTTTTTTTGGGGGGGGGGGGGGGTTAAATCTTCACTTTGATTATAGGTCGTTTAAGAATCCTGATTAAAGTAAAGAGTTAGAAAGAGTGTTCTATTATTAAGCTCAATTCCATTGTGAATGTGACATAATAACTGGACCCTGACGTCGACACCCCCCCCCCCCCTCTGGCATGAGTTTTATTTTCTACACAATTATGATATAAGCTTGTTAGTCAAGAGCATAAGGTAGTCAAGAGAATACCTGAGTTATGATTAAGGTAGGGTAGATCTACACTTTTCTCCAGGGTTTGGGTAGGTCCATGGTTTAATAAGGGTAAGTTTAGGCTTGCTATAATAAGGTCAGAATTTAACTTTGCCCAAATCGTATGTGAAGGAAAAAATGCTGCTCCCCCCCCCCCCCCCGGCCCCTCACATTATTTTTTTTATCAACATAATGATCTTGAGTAAAGAGAAGATTAGGATTGGGGGTAAGGATATAATCAAGTAGGGTTTGATAGGGGTAAGGTCTGGCTCGCTATAATGCGGTCTGAGTTTAACAGGCTCGTTCGCATACTTACTTGAGGTGGGGCACCATCTGGAAGCATAGGCTCAAGCGATGTGAGGTTGTCGAATCCTACGTCGAGAACGTTCCCGTCGATCTCCATTATTGACATGATCTTAGTTGACGATTAGGTGGATGAATAGACCGGGCAACTCAATCGGAAAATTATTGGTCCAAGGTTACCTTTTATAATCTATATGAATAAGATAAAGAAAAAAGAATTCAAATTATTTATTCAAATGTTATTGCTATCATTAATGTCATTATCATCATCATCGTCATCGTCGTCATCATCATCATTATTTTTATTAGTATCGTTATCATCATTATAAGTAATAGTAGTAGTAGTATTGTATAATTATTATTAGCATTATTATTATTAATAATTTAATTGTTATCATTATCATCAACAGCAACATCATCTTCAGTATAGTATTAGCAGCAGCAGCAGTAGTAGTAGTAGTATTAGTAGTAGTAGTAGTAATGAATCGTTGATATATTGCAACACATTACATTAGCGGAATCATTAGAACTCACGGGCCCGAATTCACAAAGGAGGTTTGTCGACAAACCGAGGTTTATGTGCGTCATACGACGCGTTTCGACGCGTTTTTACAAACCTTGGTTTGTAAAAAACATAAGGAGGGTTAACTTTGTCGAAACAAAAGGAGGTTTGTCGACAAACCTCCTTTGTGAATTCGGGCCATAGCGTGTACAAAGGGAATTAACACAAGATAACATTATCAGAACCTTTTCGACACCGAATTACCAATAATTTGAAAGTCCCGTCGCAAATGTAATTAGAACGTGGTCATCTCGAAAATGCTCAGACAAACATTCTAGAAACATCTCCTGTAAGAATACAATTATATTTATCTACTAATGTTTATTGTGAACATTGTATACAATGAACAGAATCAAGGTAATATGTCCAAACCACATTTAGTTTTAATACACACGGTGTATTCTTTTGACATGTATTCTCTGCGCAGCTGCTTTGCGCCGTTTGACCCGGGAAGCAGAGAGTTGCTCGGAGGTCAACTAGGGCATAGCACATGGTGCGCACTATTTCGCTGAACCGGAAATTAGTCGGGGAAGGTCCGATTTGTATGTGGGGTTCAAAACAGCTTTGCGTTTATCATGTCTCAGAATCGTGATTCTGGCTGTAGGCCTATGTCACATTTAAAACACACCTGTTTGCGTCTTTAGATATGCCCATATCTAAAGACGTTTAAAAAAGGCTTTGCGTTTATCACTTTCAAAAGTTGCCCAAAAGACGTTTGAGAAACCTGATTCTAGGCAAAAATTTGATCAATAAACGCACCCATAGACAGCGGCTTTCAAACGACCGTCACCATCCGAAAGATGCTACTGAGATTCGAACCCATGTCGTTTTGTAGGCAGACCAGAGCACCGCCCACTTAACTTACTCATAGTTTGATCTCTATTTTCTGTAATGCTTAGGCCTATCTAAATTGTTTCAAATCAATAATAATTATTATAGCCTATACATTCATCTAAAATTGTCACTTTACTCATATTCTTTTTCCTGTTGTTGAATAACTTAAATGAACAATCTGAAGTTACTCAATAAACGTCTTCAACAACAAAAAATCCTTCCTTTTTAAAATCTTGTTACATCAAGAAGCAAGGATTCTGTAACTAAATGAGGGGTACATAGTTTCAAAAATCTCTGACAAGCAAATACAAAGAAAGGGTTCATACATTTCCAGTAGCATACCTGTGTAGTCTCTGGCATGAGAGAGAGGGGAGATGGAGAGGGACAGAAAGAGAGGGAGAGATAGAGAGAAAAGGGGGAGTGGGAGAGATAAAGATGGAGGAAATGAGAGAGAGAGAGAGAGAGAGAGAGAGAGAGAGAGAGAGATTGAGAAAGGGGGTATATGGCGAAGGGGGGGGGGGGGGTGGAGACACGTGCCCCCTATGGCCCTGGAATCCATGACTGTTGACATTACAAGTATATAAGAAACGTACCTCCCCCCACATGCCGCAGGTGACAATAGTGCTAGCATAATCGTATTCCGATCACTATTCGACATGATCAGTGCCAACGTTGCACAAGCGGATTTTGACATGAATTTTTTAAATCAACATTTCCTACTCATCCAAAACGGAAGAAATAGAAATATTGAATAATTGGGAAGCATAATCATGCTCTCTCCTTAACAATACAATTATGCTGAAAGCAGCCAGAGAGATGGAAGGAAATGGACGAATCCCAACATCGTAATTAACATTATTCTGTAGCTATGGATGTAGCATGTCAATCGATGTTTTGGCTTATATATACTTCCCTATAACCCGAGGCAACGCATGGCCAATTTTACATCGAGGAGAAGATGTCGATACTTGCTTTCTTTAAAGAATGGTTATTTACATTTTTTTTTACATTTATTACATTTATTAGTATTTCACCATGGTGCCCATTCAACAAAATTTAGCCGTCCATGATACACATGCGGAATACCCTACTCGTGACGTGTATAATCTTTACTGCAAATAGAGTTTTAGACAAATGATTATTTGATTTAAGTTATTCAATATACTATTCATAAATATGATATAGATTCAAAGAAATGTAGAATAAACATAATAATGTACCAATGAAAGTTAAGATATACATATAGGAAGTTAAATATTAACTTCACTCTCCTTCATTTGTTTCAATTGATAATTAACAAAATAATGATACCCCCAGAGGTGTACGAAATGGGGAGGGGAATGAGTGGGTCTGTATCCCTCCCTACTGCCCCTCACGATAATATGAAAATACCAATGTTCGGGCACACGTCACCTCATGTTTGGGCAGTGAAGAGTCTTATCTGTTATGTAGTAGGATTCTTTTGTTCTCGTTTCGCTTTCACGGAAATTCAAAATATTGGCGAGAGACGTTACCCCCCCCCCCCCCCTTCCCAAGTCTGCCTAATTGAAAATACACCCGTACGCCCGTATGCCATTATCTTCGTTGTAGAGACTATTAACTTATTATAACTTGTGAACATTACCCTTGGTGCATGTCAGGACTACACCCTGCTTATGCATGAGAACAGTGGCAAACGCAGGATTTGTTCAAGGGGGGGGGGGGGGTAACATTTTGAAATCGGGCCACAAATTTCGCAACGACTCAGCCAGCCGCTGAATAAGCGGGGGGGGGGGGGAGATGACTTTTTTTTTTTTGGGGGGGGGGTCCCGAAATTTTAAAATTTGACCGATCAATATTCCGTTCCGTTGGGGGGGGGGGGGGGTTCCCGAAAAACACATATAAAAAACTGCATGAGAATCTCCATCTGGTCGCTATACAATTTGACAAACATTCAGTCAGAATATCTAGTTAATGAGGGAGTATCTTCAACTAAACAAACATTCAGTCACAATACCTAGTTAACGAGGAAGTATCTTCAACTAATCGACATGCATGTCAGGACTACACCTTGCTAATAAATACCGACAGCGTGTTTTAAACTGATCGCTGTTTAATGTGACGGAACTGACGGGCATGTCACGTCACTATTTATTTCGCCGACCCCCAAATGTTTTTTTTTCCTCTTCAATATGATACTTTACATGACATACATTTCAATATCTGTATGGCATCCCTAAAATTTTTATGATTATTGCAGAACGATGTAAAACGCTTTTTTTCTGATAAGGCTGAAAATACATGTAGATGGCTATACAAGTAATGCTTCAGGTATCATACAAGTAGGTTCCATTAACTTTGCTGGTAGGCATTTTATGTAGAACTGTAAACGAGGAAAACTAGATTCCAACAAGAGTCACACAACCCCCTTCAGTCTGCTTCGATATTATGGTGCGCCAATGGCCAACCCATCATACCAAAAGTTTATAACTAATGAACTAACAAAAACCATGTCCATATGAACTCAACATATTAATTTCACTTAATGACTGAATTAATTTCTTTAAAGGAAACTCCAACCTTAACAGACAACAAGTCTAAAAGGGTGTAAAGCATACCAGAGAAGCAGATTAGTGAAAGCGTGAATGAAATCGGACTATGAATTTAAAAAAAGTTATGATATTTTGAAAGTTGTAATCACTATTATGCATGAGCACTTTGGACTGGCTGAATTAGTAATGTCACCGTAGTGCCGTACAATTTTCCCATTTCTTTCAACACACTTTATGTTGTTGCAATGTATGACTCAGGACAGTATTTTCTTTTTAAAAGACCTATGATAACATTTTGTCCATGATATATTTGAAGTAGTGCCCCAAGGGAGAAGGGAATTAGGAAGGGAAAAAAAATCGTACACGACTAACAGGAGAGCTGTCCTATCATTTTGTTTTATTTTCATATCCTTTAATGATCTCAAATTCTAGACAGTCATAATCCGTTATTCAGTTATTGATCCGATTTATTTAAAGCTTTTGCCCTTCCGTTTCTGTTATTTTGTGCTTTTTACACAAATGAACTAATTACAAAGGTTGGTTTGTCCCTTAATTCGTTTGTTACATAATTAAAATATTTTGTACAAAATTGCAGAGCTTGACAATAATATTGGCGTGCCATTTATCAATGGACTCAGGTTAAACCAGGTTTATTTTCTACGTCCTCCTAAATGAATACGAACCATGGAATCTAAATTCTGTATAGACAAACCAAAGACATACATAGGGCAGTATCCCTGGCCAAACAAAAGTCCATGCTTCAAAATGATCATACTCTCATGAAAGGCCGATTATTAATCTTCTGCTAGTCACATGCAATCACACCTGCAACAACGATACTTAATAGTGGAGATTGATTGCAGTACAAGGTAGAAGGAACATACACTTCCCTTTCGATATAATTCGCGTAGCCGCGGGGACACTGAGGGGCACGTACCCCATTACCCCCCCCAAAAAAAAAAAAAAGAGAGAGAGAGAGAGAGAGAGAAAAGGGGAGATTGATAATGAAGGGGTGAATAGGGAGAGGGGGACAGGGAAAGATACACGAAGAAGTGACACGACACGCTTCCATTCCCTAATTAATGGGTTTGTTCATTCGCTTTTCATTCACATTAAGACGCCCCCCCCCCCACCAAACAAAAAGAGGTCTTGCCCCACGATAATCATCGTCCGACATTGATCCATGTTGGGATGATAGCTTACATGCAAATATCCATTGGGCCTATTAAGTTTTACCAGGTCATTACAAATATGCTGGTAGAAGAGACGTACAGGTATATGCCACAAAGGAAAGGGAGATAGTAAAGTAGAACAGTATTGATATCATAATATGGAAATAGTAAAGTGTACAATACTATACACGGTTTGGACATAATGTAATACTATCCATGGTAACATATATTTAAGATGTAACATTTAACGTGTCACATTTTGGATATAAAACACTACTATAAACGGTTCTGATGCGATAGTCTATAGATATAACATTAATTATCATGAACAGTAATGTTTGACGGATGTAACAGTGAGCTGAGTAATACGGCCCCGTGCTTTACAAAACACATTTCTTGTAGTTAACAGCCTCTTTCGACTTCATTTTCTCAAAATAAAAACCGTTACCAATTTCAATTTTCCATCACAAATTGCATATCTAATCAAGTTAGATTGAAAAGACCGATAGCAATTATGAGATATCACTGAGAAGTTACTGTAAGTAAGTGTCATCTAGAAGTACAGTGTATAAGGATGATTATTAACGAACATCAAACATTTACGCCTCTATACCCACATACCTTTATTAGTATCATTTTGAGGGCAACCCCGACATATTGTCGCATCGTTATTTGTTTATGTATATAATTCGTATCATTCATATGAGGTTTAAAAGATAAGCCCTTGTCAAGTGATGACACTGTAAAAGAACATTATTGTCTGGAAGCATTTGGGAGATATTGAGTACGTAAGAATTGGCGTGTACTGTGAGGCTCTGGAATGATGAAAGTGAAAAGAAATTAATTAGATCCTGCTGATAATCACATGCCCTGCACATAGAAAGGTTTATATTGGATTAAATATTACGTGGTAATAATAATAATAATAATAATTCTAAATTTATATTGCGCACAACTCTGCCAACATAATGGCACTCTTGGCGCACAGATCAACAAATCAATTATAAGAATATGGTCCACAATATCAAATACATTACAAAATATGGTCATTAATCAAAATTCAACAAATTATTACGAAATGAAAAGGCGACAAAATTAATGGTCAACGTAACTACAGAGTACTAATAACCAAAAGTAATACAAAATATTCTAACTCAGATAATAATCCTAACACTAACAGTACGCCTTATTCATTCACAAGGTCTTCAAGTTTTGTTGAAAGGTTCTAATTGATGAGCTCAACTTCAAGTCCAAAGGTAGGGCATTCCAGGCAAGTGGGGCAGCAACGCAAAATGACCTATCACCCCATGATCTTTGACACTGGTCAACATTTTCCGAGCGGAGACGTCTCGAAGGCTTCCTCCATTCTACCATCTCCATCAGATACAAGGTTTTCATTTTTTTTGTCGTCACATTTTGAATATGAATCCATTTCATAAGTAATGTTTTATAGGGGATATTTCTTCCAAATTGATGTTTAAAGAATGAAAAAGCTCACAAAATATTTAAAAGACGATTTTTAATTTTTACTGTAACTCAATTTTCCCTTTTTAAAAACATTTCTCGAACGCGGAGTAAACGTAATAGGTTACCTTGAATGTTCAGTCTTACCGACCTACCAAAACCACTGCAATGCTTGATGGTAGAAAGATTGTGTTTAAATTCCATATTTAATCTTGTGGATATCATTCAAAAAGCTGTTGTAGACCACGTATCGGTAGATAGAAAAGCAATAACCTTAATTTCAATGCGGTATGCAATAAAATTGTGACCATCTTATATTTTGTTTAAAGAAAAAAGATAGTACTAATGTTTCAAACGAATAGGCTACGACAAAATACAATCGTGGGTTCATTGTCGTAGTCTGCCGCAATAATTTTATTGAAGGTACTTTTCCGACCAAGGTCAAGGGTAATATTTTCAATCAATATGCACGATTTGTTGGTTTGTGGATTTCCCATTAATTACATTTTTTTCTTCATCCCGAGACTGAAGACACAGCACAGATAGGACAAATGTGATATATCCAATGCGCATGGCTGTGTATACTCCTTGTAATCTCCTTTGCACGATGAACACTATTCATCAATTGACTGTTTGTTGATTTTTGTTTGGATTTTTTTTAATTTGTTTAAATTTGTACATGCGTACATAATGTATTCTTACGTATATATTCCATTCGATCGTCTTCTGCTAGCTCTGGCCGGCGAATGTTTCAAATTACTTCTCGTAAGTGCTGAAATGATTCACATGAATTCGCAATAGCTCGGTTTAGGCACTTGACATTGATTGGCATTCTACTTTCTTGCAACCAAGCCAACAAACAAATTAACTCAAATCGTAACCCATTTTATCACTATGCAATCGACATCTTTTGCCCACACCTTCCTTTCACTGTTCTTTTTATGCTAAAGTCCGTTGTCATAATGTTTCTCCTTCTTGCAAAATGCTTAACTCTGGCTCTGTCTAATAGTCCTGGCTATATATTTCTTGCCAATGATTACATTGTCCTCTGTAACCCTATAGTCATTGATCATTCTTTTCAATATCTCCTTCTGTTCTTGTCACCTTGTAATCCTTACTATTTCTTAATTATGTTTTCTTCAAGTTGTTCTTAGTAGCACTGTAATTTTCGTTCTTTCTCGTCGATGACTTCTCCTGTTCTCTACAAGTCGAACGACTTCTGTTCCTTCTTGTCGGAGCACCCACGATGACCTGGAATCCGAGAATTGCCGTGCCAGAGCCTGTGTGGACCACTGGACGGGACTCGATATGAAGAAGAAGAAGAAGGTAGCCCTACAGTTCGTGTTCATTAATGTTGATGTCGTCCCCTGTCCTTTGTAAAACTTCAGTTCTTGCTCCTTCTTGTTGGCGTCTTGTGCTGTCCTTCCTAACCCTATATGTTTTGTTCCCTTTCGTCGATGTTTCCATGTGTACTTTGTAGCCCTATTCTAGTAGCCTCTGTTCATTCTTGTTGATAACTTATCTTGTTCTTTGTAACTCTTTATAGTCCATGCTCTTTCTTTCTGATTTATCTGCTGTTTATTTGTAATTCAATATTCACTCTAGTAGACATCTTCGCCGCTTCGTTGTAACCCCATGTTCCTTGCTCTATCTTGCCAATTTACTTATCCCGTTCTTTCTAAGTCCTGTGTCCTTCATGTTACCCACGTTGTCCTTGATCTTTCTTGTCCATGTCTTTATCAGTTATCTGTAGCTATCTATCTTCTGCTCCTTCTTGACGTTGCCTCCTTTTGTTCTTTATAAGTCTAGAGTCCTTGTTTCTTCTAGTTGATATCTCATGTTCTTTGTAACTCTGTCGTCTTTGCTCCTTTTGATGTCTCCTCGTTGGTGTCTTTGCCGAATCCACGTAACCCTATTATACTCACTGTTCCTTCTTGTTGATATCTTCTCCTGTTCTTTGTAACCATGTGATCCTTGTTCCTCCTTGCCAGTATCTTCATTGTCTCCTTTGTTTATTCAGTCCAATAGTCTTTCCTCCCACTTGTCGATGTCTTTGCCGAATCCACGTAACCCTATTATACTCACTGTTAACTTCTTGTTGATATCTTCTCCTGTTCTTTGTAACCATGTGATCCTTGATCCTCCTTGCCAGTATCTTCATTGTCTCCTCTGTTCATTCAGTCCAATAGTCTTTGCTCCGTCTTGTTGATTACTTCTTCCTATTCTTTGTAGTTATATCGTTTTTCCTTCCACTTGTCGATGTCTTTATCGCTTCTTTATATAGCACTGTAATCCTTGCTCCTTCTCGTTCATATCTTCTTAAGTTCATATCTTCATAAGATCACTGTAACTCTATATAGTCATTGCTCCTTCTCATCGATGCTTTCAAATGTTCTTTTTAACCCGTCATGTTGGTAATCCTTGCTCATTCTTGTTGATTTTTGTTCGTTTTCTTTGTAACTGTCTCCTCCTGTTCTTTCTAGCCCCGTAGTCTTTGTTAATTCTTGTCGATGACTTCTCCTGATTTGTGTAAGTCTAACATTTGTTGTCCTTCTTGTTGGTAGCCCGCGTAGTCCTTGCTTCCTCTTACCGATGTCTCCCTCCGTCATTTTGTAGCCATGCAGTCATTACTCCTTATTTGAGAGGTCTTTTTATGTTATCTGCAGCCTTTAGGTGCCTGTTTCTTCTTGTTTATTTCTCATCCTTCTTTTCGTAACTCAATAGTAATTTCGCCTCCATTTGTAGGTCTTCTTTTCTTTGTAGCTCTAGAGTCCAAGTTCCTTATTATTGATGTCTTCTAATGTAATATCACAATCCATGTCCTTGCTCATTATATTGACCTGTTCTTGGGCCCATAGTCCATGCTCCTGACACGCTTTGGTCCATATTTCTTCTACAATTTTCAAAGCTCCAGCAGGTGAAATAGTATGCCTCGCTGTGTAAATTTTCATCACCTTGTTATTTTACTCATTAGTTGACAAAATTATAAATCGTCATTGCACAAACAATATTAACTTGACCAATTCATTGTCCGACATAACTATGATTGGATTCAATTATTCATTTTCATATGAGATGTGGTGTTCAGTTGCGTAAGACGGAATAACTTGTTTGAACGCGCAAACACCCTTAGTCCTTACACGTGTGAGGATATCGAAATGATAAATGAAAATATTTAAACAATATTATGATACATATAAGTGTGCGTGTGCGTGTGTATACATACATACACACACACACACAGGGGCGTCGCTAGACCTTTTTCAGTGGGGGGGGGGGGGGGGGTGTAGAGGCCAACGATTACCGACAAAACTAGCCACCAATTACCGACAAAATTAAATGTCCAATATCTACAAATTCAACCCTATAATCCTGGGGCCGAAGGCTAAATTGTTTTTCCTATGGACTATCTATAGTATTTGCATATGCGCAAAATGGTCATTTTCCTCGACGACATAAATATATGAATTATTTCTTAGCAATTTAGTCAGCATCATAGCTATATATTTTAATGCAGGCGCGGAGCTAGGATCTTATTTTAGGGAGGGGCGGTAGTGAGCAAGAGAATCACTTAAAAGCGCGCTCATTAGGGGGGTGTGGGTGATGAGCCTTAAACGTTTCCTTAGCCAGGGTAATAATCGGGAGCGCCAGGAGGGTCGAATCTGACTGACATGAGCGCTATACAAGAACCCACTATTATTATTATTATTATTAAATTAATAGGAAAAGAAGACGATTAATTGTACCGTTTTCGACTGGTAATCCTTGGCTGAATGAAGTCCCCCCCCTTCCCGCGCGAAGCGCGAAAGCTTTGACGTTTCAGTAAATTATTATAAAAAAAGAAGACGATTTGCTGTACCGTTCTCGACTGTTTATCCTTTTCTGAATTCATTCCCCCCCCCCCTCCCGCGCAAAGCGCGGAAGCTTTGACGTTTCATTAAATTATGAGAAAAAGCAGACGATTCGGTGTACTGTTCTCGACTCGTCTAAATGAAGTTTTCCCCTTCCGCGCGAAGCGCGGTTTTTTGGCGTTTCATCACAATATAGAGAAAGGAAGACGATTCCTCGTACCGTTTTCGAATCTTATTAAGCCCTATTCATCTGAATTCAGTTTCCCCCGCTCGCGCAAAGCGCGAAAGCTTTGACGTTTCCTCAAATTATTAGAGAAAGAACACGATTCGTCGTACCGTTCTCGACTCGTCTAAATGAAGTTTTCCCCTTCCGCGCAAAGCGCGGTTTTTTGGCGTTTCATCACAATATAGAGAAAGGAAGACGATTCCTCGTACCGTTTTCGAATCTTATTAAGCCCTATTCATCTGAATTCAGTTTCCCCCGCTCGCGCAAAGCGCGAAAGCTTTGACGTTTCCTCAAATTATTAGAGAAAGAACACGATTCGTTGAACCGTTCTCGACTCGTTTAAATGAAGTTCTCCCCTTATTAAGCCCTATTCATCTGAATTCAGTTTCCCCCCTCTCTCGCGAAGCGCGAAAGCTTTGACGTTTCCTCAAATTATTATAGAAAAAAACATGATTCGTTGTACCGTTTTCGACTCTAAATAAGCCCTATTAATTTTGTCTGAATTCATTCTCCCCTCTCGTGCGAAGCGCGGAAGCTTTGACGTTTCCTTAAATTATTAGAGAAAGAAGATGATTCGTCGTACCGTTCTCGACTCGTCTAAATGAAGTTTTCCCCTTCCGCGCAAAGCGCGGTTTTTTGGCGTTTCATCACAATATAGAGAAAGAAAGACGATTCCTTGTACCGTTTTTGCATCTTATTAAGCCCTATTCATCTGAATTCAGTTTCCCCCACTCTCGCGCAAAGTGCGAAAGCTTTGACGTACCGTTCTCGACTCGTCTAAATGAAGTTTTCCCCTTCCGCGCGAAGCGCGGTTTTTTTGGCGTTTCATCACAATATAGAGAAAGGAAGACGATTCCTCGTACCGTTTTCGAATCTTATTAAGCCCTATTCATCTGAATTCAGTTTCCCCCGCTCGCGCAAAGCGCGAAAGCTTTGACGTTTCCTCAAATTATTAGAGAAAGAACACGATTCGTTGAACCGTTCTCGACTCGTTTAAATGAAGTTCTCCCCTTATTAAGCCCTATTCATCTGAATTCAGTTTCCCCCCTCTCTCGCGAAGCGCGAAAGCTTTGACGTTTCCTCAAATTATTATAGAAAAAACATGATTCGTTGTACCGTTTTCGACTCTAAATAAGCCCTATTAATTTTGTCTGAATTCATTCTCCCCTCTCGCGCGAAGCGCGGAAGCTTTGACGTTTCCTTAAATTATTAGAGAAAGAAGATGATTCGTCGTACCGTTCTCGACTCGTCTAAATGAAGTTTTCCCCTTCCGCGCAAAGCGCGGTTTTTTGGCGTTTCATCACAATATAGAGAAAGGAAGACGATTCCTTGTACCGTTTTTGCATCTTATTAAGCCCTATTCATCTGAATTCAGTTTCCCCCACTCTCGCGCGAAGTGCGAAATCTTTGACGTTTCCTCAAATTATTAGAGAAAGAACGCGATTCGTTGTACCTTTTTCGACTCGTCTAAATGAAGTTTCCCCTTCCGCGCGAAGCGCGGAATTTTTGGCGTTTCATCACAATATAAAGAAAGGAAGGCGATTCGTCGTACCGTTGTTGACTCTTAAACCTTGTTTGAATTTAGTTTCCCGAAAATTTTAAACCTCTGATTTCTTTAGCTGATATTATAAGAAAGTGACACTTCGAGGAAATACAAGTATTGTAGTTGTAGTCACTCTCGAAGTCGTCACAGCGGATAAGAAGTCACAGTTCGTAGGGAAAAAAACGTGTCGGCCGACCGACAATATACATCTCACCGACTTCAAACTTCTGCATTGATATAGTACACGAGGATCGAGCAAGAATACCGACACAGCTGACCCGACACAGCAACATATTTACCCGTGTCTTTCTTGCTCCTTCGACGAGACGACTCCACCCAACAACCCCCTTCTCTCTTTTACTCCCACACCTCCTCTCTCAGACTCTTACCACCCATCTCTTTCATCCCCGTTTCTTTTGTTTCCCTTTCACTCTTTTTTCTTCTTTTTTCCTTTTCTTTCTTTTCTTTCTTTTCTTTCTTTTCCTTTCTTTCCTCTCCTCCCTCTTTTTCTTTTTTTCTCTTTCTTTCTTCTCTTTTCTTTCCTTTCTTTTCCTTTCTTTCCTTTCTTTTCCTTTCTTTCTTTTCTTTTCCTTTTCTTTTTTTCTTTTCTTTCCCTCTCTTTTTTCCCTCTCTTTTTTCCCTCTCTTTTATTCCCTCTCTTTTTTTCCCTCCCCCTTTTCTCTTTTTCCCGACGGCAGCGCAATTTTACCGACAATATCCTGACAGGTGGGGGGTGTCGCACCCCCCACACCCCCCCTTTGGCGACGCCCCTGCACACACACACACACACGAAGAGAACACAAAGGATTTTTATTTCAATTGTTTTAATTATTATTTATCTGTGGGTGTCTATGCGTGTACTATTATGATATACATAATTATACACACTCACAAAATTATTCATGTATGTTCATATTATGTGTGATTGTGTTTGAGGGTGGGTGGGGATGTCTGTATGTGTGGTTAACACATTGTTGTGGTCGGGTATGTCTTTTTGTTCTTTTTCCTTTTTTTGTTCTTTTTTCTAAATGTTTTTATATACCTTGTAAGTTTTATTTATTTCGTTATTTAATTTAATATTGTATTCATCTTGATATTGGGGCCTCATGTACAAGCACAATTTTCTTCTTGCCCATTTTGTATTCTGTATTGATTTGCAATTGTTATTATGATGCCAAATAAACTGAATTGAATGTTATTGGTTGGTATTTCAGGTCATAACCTAAACCTAATGATCAATCTTCTGGTAGCTCTCTCGCAATCCCTATCCTTGACGTCTAAAATAATGATGACTATGAATATTTCTATAATAGGAATACCCCTTTTTGTAATTTACACAATATGTCCTTAATGCCCACTGTAACTGCACCTAGAATTGGCGGGCATTACATTATGGAATAAAAAATTGTCAGCCAGCGGATCAAAGTTATTATTATTACTTCACAAAATGTATAATGCTAAACCAAATGATGTAATTTGACTATCGATATACTTGTTGAAAATATAAAGATACTAAGATACTATTAGTTAAGATACTCGCATCGGAAGTGAAATTGTTTTGTTATTATGTTATGCTATATAAAAGTTATGTTACGTAACTGCAAACTGTATGCGTTTATAGGCAAAGAGTCAGCTGTAATTATGTGGCATACAAAGGAATGTATATATCAAATTTGCATCATTTAACAAATTAGAATTGTACTAAAGCTATAAAGTGTGTTACCTCTTGATGCTATTCACTGCAGTTGAACAGATTACTTTCCAAAGAAAACAGTCTTCGGCATGAAGAAATAAAGCGACTGTGTGTATCTAATCCCTTAAAATGCTGATCACCAAAGGAACACACAGTCCAACGCGTTTTTGTGTCGAGAAAGCTCTCCGTTTCGTTAGGATCCTTAACAAGAGCGGGCTGGTGGAACAGAAGTATATATTCACAGTCCTAAAAAAAGATGAGTGGCGTCTCCCATACCATAGAGTGCAGTTGAGTGATTTCCTGAAGCAAAACACAGACTATAATTCTGATTGACATCACTTATCATCAATCTATCATCGAAAGGGTATGTGAATGCTGTCACAGGCCATTTGGGCGTCTAAAAGTTCATAGCTGGTTTGTTAATAAGTTAAACCACAGCGGGAGAAAGAGATGAAAAGCTATAAGCTTGGCATTCGTGCAAGTCGTAATGCAACAAGCTTCGTTATGATGAAAACGTACGTGCCGTCATGTCAACGCCATCATCGCCTCCCCTTTACATGGTATATGTAATTTGCACAAGATGAAATTCGACACTGTAGTACCAGGATAATTGCCCAGCTTAGGATACCAGTATATTGCTCGTTCTGTTGATCTTTCTCATTATTTGTCGTGGGCAATTCTCTAGTTTGCCAGATGCTCAGGTCATGCTATTTAAAATTGGTAATTTGTTATATATTTAAGAAAATAAACATTCGAGAATTAAATGTATTAATGTATAAATTACACTTAACAAGTAAACGCTATATTAACGATGTTGACAAATTTTGAAAAACAAAATTATCATTTTATAATATATTTAAATGTCGTGATATTGGTTTTCGTATCTGCAACATTGGATATAAAAGTATCATAACGTTATACGCAATGTCCAATAGAACTACGATGTGTTCAAAAATAGGGGCATCGACTTAAAGTGTGTACAGCCATTGAGTGGGCACTTCGTACTGGAGAGGGGGGGGGTGCACCGATCTTACGGGGTCGATGAACTAAAAGTCACCTTCTTTCACATTCCTACCCCTCCCTTTCACGTCCTTCTCTCTCTCTCTCTCCCTCTCTCTCTCTCTCTCTCTTTATATAATATATATATCTCAGGCTCTCTCTCTCTCTCTTTTCTTCTCTTCTATTTCGCCTATGAATAAGGGACACGTTCCCCGTGCCTCTAATACGCTACGCCACTTCATAGGCGACATACTTTTAGTAACAAAACTATAGGACTGCTTAATATTGAACCCTCTCAGCCCCTCCCCTCCCCTCTTTCTCTCTCTCTCTCTCTCTCTCTCTCTCTATCTCTAGTACTATAGTGGGTTTTATTTTTTTAGCTTGTGCTTTACCCCCTCTACCAACGTCATCGTCATCGTCATAATCATCTTCATCATCTTATCATCACACCGCCTTTCTCATTTCCTCCACTAGTCTATTTACTTCGTTTGTTATTACAATTAATGTTATCATCATTATTAATATTATTATCATCATCATTATCATTGCCAGCATCATTATGATAATCATTATCGATGTGATTATTGTTATCATATTTAATTTGGAACCTAAAAATAAGATTTCCATATATTATTCTATAATTAAAATCATAAAGTGTGAAATACTGTGTTCTGAATTCAGTTAAGCACTTCTGATTTTACAGTGACTGACAAAGGAGACACTTTCAAATAGGCTCGTCATCCATCTAAGATTCATTTTGACTAGGCGCCACCAATCGTTTCCAGCCATATAGTTCTGATTACCGGCGTTTATGAGGCTTTCTGTTCATCCATCACTCACTGAGGAGAGCTGCAAGGCTCTGAAATCATTATCTGAGGCGAATTGTTCAAAGGGGTAGATGGACGCAGGCGCGTACACAGGGGGGGGGGGGGTTGGGGGGTTAAACCCCCCCTTGGCATTTTTATGTGTGTAAACCCCCCTAAACCCCCCCCCCCCTTTGGATTTTTTTTTTTTTTTTAATTATAAAAAAAAAAATTATCCCCATGGCTGACCTAAAACAGGTGACCTTACCCCCCCCCCCCCCCCAACGGAGCAAAATGTCAAATTTTCAAATTTCGAGACCAAAAAAAAAAAAAAAAAAAAGTGTCCTCTTACCCCCCTTATTCAGCGGTCGGCTGAGTCTTTGCGAAATTTTCGGCCCGATTTATAATGTTAACCCCCCCCCCTTGAAAAAATCTTGCGTACGCGCCTGGATGGACGTCATGTTTGAAAACCCGAAAGTAGTGTACGATTACTGATTACTGCATAATTATGTCGTAAGCATACTTGTTTTATTTTGTATTATTGCATAGTGTAATGAAATAAATGTCGACAACATTAAAAACAATATCATATTGTTGTATAAACGACAGGTCATTTGTGCTCTTACAAACAAACTATTTGGATTCGAAAATGACAAAATAGCTCAAACCACTTGGCACCATGAATATGAAATGTGAATTGGAGAGGGAGAGAAAAGAGAGAGAGAGAGATACAAAATGTAAGAGCATAGTAAGAGCAAGGAGATATCAGCAATAACTCCTTGGTAAGAGAGAGTGATGGATGGAGGGAGTTAGAAAAAGGGGGAGAGAGATGGAGAGGTGGAGAAAAGGAAAGAGAAACGAAAATGTTACACTACAAAAAAAAAAAAAAAAAAAAAAAAAAAAAAAATAAAAAAAAAATAAAAAAAAAAAATAAATAAAAATAAAACAACATTGTATATTAAAATGAATATATATTTACGAATCAAGAATTTCAAGTTCCCAAACTAAAGCTTATAGCTCAGATCCCATAAATAAAATATAATAGTTATGAATGTGATTACACATAACTATTTAAGTTAACCTGTACGCATTTCTATATTCAAGGAAACATTGTACGCAAAGATAAACTTCTCAAAATGGGCAAATCACTTGTAACTTGCAACATTTCTGCATAATCATCACTGATGACTGATATCAAGCATTC
>JAVYIG010013739.1:0-45342 GCA_035222895.1 Strongylocentrotus droebachiensis
TACAAAGACCACCTGTCTACAAAGACCACTTTTTGTGTTTCTTTGGGCGATCGCTATAGACAGGTTGGACTGAAACTACAAGAAATGTAGGGCCCTCTGGAAAACAGTACTGTGATTACTGACGGGGCTACCGTGTTTGAATAAAATGGAATAAATAAATAAATAAATAAATAAATGTTGACTTAACATTCTTGAATCCTCCACAATTGCTTCCTTTGATTCGTGGTATAATATGTCATTTGTACATGGCATCTTACATTTATGTTTATATAGTAAAGACTAAACATCACTATGACTTTCTCTGCATGCTGGAAGCTCTGTTTAAACTTTTCTTCTGTGGTTATTCTCATCAAGAAAATTGAATGTGTAGCAGGATTATTATGCAGAGGATTATGATTAGAAAAATGATTTGATATACAGGTATAGCAAATTTCACCAAAACTGTAATAGTATTTAATATGCGTTTGGACTATCAAGATAAGCTCATGCTTCTTTTCGAAATTTAAACCGAGTTCATGAATAATGATAGTTGATACCATGGAACACTCTTTGTACCCAAATCTTAAAGGAAAATAAGGAACTCTGCTTAATTTTAAATTGTTCATAAAATCTGAGGGTTACATTTTCGTTTGTATATCCCTGTAGGCGACTGCGGATGATTTCTTTTGTTTGGAAGGCTTCATAGATGAATACATGTGACCTTTCAAATTGTCATAACTTTTAATGTAAAATAATATTTTCCAGTTCATGTGGATATTGGTTTCCTGAAATGTGTAAGTGTATACCGGTACTGAGTAGACTTTCTTTCTACTTTTTGTCATTTGTGAGAAAGGTGTAAATGCAGCTAAACTTTTTTTTCCTTTTTCCCTTTGTTTTTCTAGGCACCCATGGACATATGAAGTGTATCTTTGATGGGAAGATGAAGTCTCAAGACTGTATAATGATGAACCTATTCAAACGCATGTATCCCAAGTGGACCTATGATGCAGTGGGAGTAGGCACGCTTCATATAACGGCACCACCAAGTCAGCACTTGACAGATGACATGGAGTCCCTGTAAAGACCTATTCCTAGCTCACTCCCTTCATTTCAAATTACCCATTGAATAACTTAATAACCTACATAATAGAGGAGGCATGTTGGCTCAGTGGAAGAGCAATGGTTTTGTAACGAAGGGGTCCTGGGTTCAAAACCAAGTCAAGCCCTTGTGCCTGTCAGTATGAAATGCATACTTGTTCGCAATCACCAGATCTCTTTGATGAGACTTGCAGCCATATCCTTTGCTTGCTTGTCTACAAGCATTTACTCTCTTACTTAACCCTTTGAATGCTGAATTCTTTCATTCCCATAGACTTAACACAGGAACCATCCGGTTTCCGTAGGCAATGGGTTAATTGGTCAGGCAAAATAGAGATGTCATTTTATTCATTTGCTCTTACCAGCTCTGATTCTTTTTTTCTTTCAATAATGAGATTTACAAAAGACAGACAACGCAATGGAAAGAATATATAATGAATATATAAAAAGTGCATTTAAATACATTATAATGAACCTTCTGATCAATAATATCTCATTTTATTGGTCATGTAAAATAGAGATGTCATTATTCATTTGCTCATACCAGCTCTGATTCTATTTTTTCTCAATAATGATATTTACAAAAAGACAGACAATTCAATGGACAGAATATATAATGAATATATAAAAAGTGCATTTAAATACATTATAATGAACCTTCTGATCAATAATATCTCATGATTATGATTGGCATTTGATCTGTTGTCATAATTTTTTTACATAAATTGATGAACTATCTTTCAAACCAACAAACTTTGTTTATAAAAAATGTATGCATCACACACTGTGTGTGTGTGTGTGTCTATATTTTTGTGTGATTAATCTTTAAAACAGGAAAAGATGAATACAAACACACCATTCATGAAATTTCCAGCATTTGTTTTGGAAAATAACAAGGTCTGCACTGCGGTAGATTATTTAAACAAAATTATTATTATTATATTCATTTTTTTTAAAAGATAACCTCTAAGTACATAGATGTGTATGTATGTTTTAGTTTTAATCAAGGAGGAATGTTACTATGAATGTAATAATACCAGTAATGGTTTGTGTAAAATAATCATGAGACATCTGATTTTAACTAGCTATTATTATTTACACAGTGAAACCCTATAGGAAATGATCTCATTATTTGGTTTGAAACCTTGTTATATCTGGCGATAACAAAATATAATACAAAGAGTTGGGACTACCAGATACCATTTTTAAATGATAGATTGTTACAACAGTGTTTGTATCGTTGTTCCACCATATTTGATGTATTTACAGCTGTGATGAGTCAGTTACAGAATATCATTGAAATGTATTATTGTAGATATATGCATGCCTATGTTGTCCCCAGTTTCAGCTTAGAGAGAGAAGAAGTGTTATTTAGACATCTATAACATGTTGAAGTTTCATACAGTATTTTTTCCTGTCATGGGAATTGTATGCTGTACAATGGCAGCTATGTACAGTGTATTGAGAATAAAATAAATTCAGTCAACAAATACTGTTTGGTTAACTTGCATTTTTCATTACGAAAAGCTCTTGTTAAAAACATACCCCACGTACCACTATGACACAGGAACCAATGTAATTCAGGTGGGGTATCATGACCCCCATTTCGTTTCTCTCGTTATAATTTGGACAGATCCTTGCAGCTCTACATGAAAGAGTACACAAATGCTCTTCAATATTTTACTTCACGATTTTAACTTGATTATCATATTTTTAGTAAGACATGACGAAAACAGTCCCCTTAAACCTCACCTCAGTTGGGACCCGAAAGTGGGTTGTAGTTTTGTTGGAAGCTCACCACAGAGCCTTAGAGAGAGAGAAAGTCCCTAATCTGCAGTGTAAACAAACTTTGCTAGGACATACCCAGCCCGACCTTGATCTTATTCACAGTCTCATATAGGTTCGGATTATGTCAGTTTCATCTCCCTTGCTTTACTTTATGATCCTTTCATCATAATTGTCTAGTTTGAAATAGTACATGGACACAAGTAAATATGATATACATAATAATGCATCATACAAATAGTATAGGATATAGTATACGCTAGACTGCTCTGGGTTGCCTGTTCATGATTCATAGCGCATTAATATTAGGCTTTGAACTTTTTAGAATGATGTATTAATAAGTAAATACGTATATGCATAACCAACGTCTATAATTATGATTATGATGTCCTCGTTTTGTTGTATGTTATCAATTCAATATCGTGACGAGAAGAGCGTCGAAAATATATGGACCTCAAAATAATCTCTGATCTTGTTCAGCTATTTCAATGGAAGGATTTTTACTTGATCTAACATTTGTTTGATGATAACATATTCCGCAATAAATTTGACAATTATCAACATCTATACTATAGTCGTATTTTTCACAATTAATAACTCATGAACCTCACACTACAAGGATAACATTCATCCAGATTCTCCAGCTTGCTAATTCGGATTCTCCAAGACCATCACAAAGCTTGTTTTATATACCCAAAGATATCGCGGAAGAAAGTGGTCTGTAAAGTGGTTGCAGACAAGCAACTGGCCTGGGTTGATATCCCCTCTGCTCACCAAAAATTGCAATTCTCCATTTGAAACTCTGGTAATGTCGACAAGCCTCTGTTAAAGACGTAATTCCACCTCCAAATTCTTTTATCTGCCGTTTCCATCTTTCCCTACATTATTCTTTATTTTCTCCTACTTGTATCTTCTTTATTTTCTATTTCATTCATCTTCCGTTTTTTCCATTTATCTTTACTATATTCTGTATTTTTTCCTTTTCTTATCTTCCATTTCCATATTTCCTTATGCTGTTCTTTATTTTCTCGGTCTTTCCTTTCTAACTTTCCTTATGTTTTTCGGTATTATCACCTTTGTTCTATCTTCCGGCTAATGTTATTCTCTATTTTTCTCCTTCTTTCAACATCTCTTTTTTGACTTTCCTTATATATCTCTTTATTTTCTCCTAATTTTGTCTTCTCTTTCCGTCTTTCCTTATGTATTTCTCTATTTTCACCTTGTTTTATTCTCTCTATCTTTCATCATGTATTTCTTTATTTTAAACCTTCTTTATATATCTTCCGTTTCCATCTTTCTTTATGTATTTCTTTTTTTTAACCTTCTTTTATCTTCCTTTTCCATCTTTCCTTATGTATTTCTTTTTTTTAACCTTCTTTTATCTTCCTTTTCCATCTTTCCTTATGTTTTTCTTTATTTTCCACTCCTATCTTCCATTTCCATCTTTCCTTATGTTATCCTTTATTTCTTCCTTCCTTCATATTTTCTTTCCGCATTCTTATTTTCTCTTTTTCTATCATTTCTATCTTTCCATAAGTTAATTTTTTTTTTAAACCTATTTTCTTTCGTTTCCATCTTTCCTTATTTTGTTTTTTGTTTTAAAACTCCTTTCACCATTTTGTTATAACTTTCTTTAAGTTCTCATTTTTTTTTTTTGTATTTATCTTTCTCTCCTTTTCACAATTAATAACTCATGAACCTCACACTAGTACAAGGAAAACATTCATCCAGATTCTCCAGTAATTCGGATCACCTTCATAAAGCTTTTTCTATATACGCAAAGATATCGCGGAAGAAAGTGTTATGGGTGATATCCCCTCTGCTCACCGAAAATTGCAATTCTCCATTTGAAACTCTGGTAATGTCGACAAATACAGTTTCTGTTAAAGGCGGTATTCCACATCCAAATTCTTTTATCTGCCGTTTCCATCTTTCCCTACATTATTCTTTATTTTCTCCTTCTTGTATCTTCTTTATTTTCCATCCCTTTCCCCTCCTCTCTCTCTCTCTCTCTCTCTCTCTCTCTCTCTCTCTCTCTCTCTCTCTCTCTCCCTCCCTCTCTCCCTCCCTCCCTCTCTCTCTCTCTCTCCCCATTCAATCAAACCGATAATTACTGCCGTCTGGAGAGCAGGCTAAATGTGTTTAATAATAATTTAAAAAATGATGCGTCTGAACATAAAACTATACTTTGGCGTTTGGATCAAAATTCCTGAGAGTACTGACCACGTTTTACAGTCCAGAAATCATGTCTTCAAACGTTAATCCTCCAAAAGTATGCTTAGAAACAAGGTATGGCATGTATAATGATTTTTGTCCAGATTTCGAGAGGAATGAAATCAAGCATCAAAAGATTTTGATGATTTTAAAACGAGAATTATAATCCCAGCCCCAGACGTTTATTTTAATGTTGGTGAAAACTGAAAACGTGTGTTAGTGTTACTGTTAGTGTTACGCCTTACTCAATACTGTGTCTGTGTACTGTATTGTTGTTGTTATTGTTTTAGTTTTTTCTCTGTGTGAGCCACTCGTTGTCGTAGTCATGGTTAATTGGTCATTTACAAAATGAATTTTTACGATGAATTCAAGTTAATTGCACTAGATCTAGGGTCCTAACAATTTTAAATGGAGGCAGAAAAGGGGAAAAAAATTGGCGCTTGTTCAGAAACGTATCCAAAATTGGACCCATAACTCCGGCGTGGAGATACCCTACTAAAACATACCCAAAATGAAGTAAATATTAATTAAATGTCCAAATAAAGATCATGAGTTAAAAGTCGTTATGTTTATTACCTGTTTTGTGTCAATTTTCTTGTTATTTTTGGAGTATTTTTCGGATAAACGTTGATATTATTAGTATACACTTTTTCACAGGTTTCACGGCAAACCGCTGCACAATACAAGTGCAAACCGATGGTGGGTTGCAGGCGGGCGCGGGCCTGTGTGGACCGTAATATTACCGTAATTCATACGTTCACAGGCCCAACTGTTGAGCAGCCAATCATCCAAAATAGCCATCATAAGCCCCAGTTTGTGTGCTGAAAATGATATGTGGGGAAGACAAACCATACTTTCAAAAAATCAGAAAACACTTCAATTTTTAAAGTGTTGAAACTCTCAAATCATGTGCAATATGGATTAAGTATATAATATGACAAAGTTCACAATAAAGCGTGCGAAAATTTGGACTCATCAAGGTGAAAATCTGACAAAATTTTAGCTTTCTAGCGGTAGTCGCAACCAAAATCGCATTCGTAAGAAGCTGCAAGTATGTGGGAAATAGGTACGCACGTAAGTTTGCCAAATAACCACATCACTTTTTAAAAAACATAATATCAATCCACCCTTGTCAAAACCAATGCAGCCAGCTCACAGCCAAAAATTGAGAACACCTTACGTATATAAACTAACTACGTCCGCAAGCGTGCCCTCTAGTGTTGAATGACGAACACTAATATAGGGTGTCTGAATCATGCACTCGGTTTTGTGTGCTAAAATCCTTCCTATAGAGATTGCACACATCTCTATGCAGTCTAGGTACATTGCGCGCTCATGCAAAATTGGTCAATGTTTTTATGTGGTCCTGAAGGTGGTACTCAATAAATGAGGTGTCATGAAAAAGCAGGTTTTTCTCCATATTCCCCAAAGGAGCTCGACTCGGAACTCTAAAAATATCTTAATCAAAACAGCAATTGAAATTTCTTTTTCATCGTAGCTCCGAGATTTGCCACCTTCATGAATTGAGCCCCCAAGGCTTAGGTTGGGCCAGCTGTAAGGAATATATTCATGTGCTTATTTTTTCGCTAGCCCCAAGGGATCACAAGCAGTTACACTTGAAAATACCCTTCCCCCCATTTTTTTTAATCGGCTAAATAGGGAGGCGTGACTCTGATCAGGCCAAATCCATGGTGCCAGCGCGTAAAATCTGCACATGCATTGATGCATATATATGTCTTTCATGCTGCAGTCACATTGTCTGTAGTCTTATTATACCCGATTAACCCCAAGTCAGGCCACAGGAAAGACACGTACCGGTAGTCTCGTCAGTCTACACTACCTTTAAGTGAATGTTTATGTATGAGCATAGATCTACATGAAACACACTCTAGGTACTTCAGATATTATCTCAATAACTGTACACTATTTTTTTGTTAATTCACACACTTACAGTATGGGAAAGATTTCTGTGGAACTGTACTGGAATCAAGCTCCGAAGACTTGCCAAAACTTTGCAGAGCTAGCAAGAAGAGGATATTACAATGGTGTCAAGTTTCATAGGATCATAAAGGATTTCATGGTACAAGGAGGAGATCCCACAGGAACAGGTATTATTCAGAAACATGAAAGTCATTGTCATAAAACTATGTCCTATGTAATACATGGAAATGGTCGTTGTAAAGCTGTGGAAAAATTTCATTTGAAATTCAGTCAGTCATGTGTATACAAGAGGATAGGGAACAGTGGTATAAAACTGATGAGAGATTGTAGTGAGATTTCTCATTCTTTTTATGATCATGCTATGGGAAAATAACATAGTGGCATTGTTTATTCTTATTTACACAGCTGTTCAGAATTACTTGTGGACAGTTTCCCTGACCATGGGATTGTACAGTGCATCCCAGAAAAAACGAAACCGAGAATTATCGATGTTTTATCAAAACCTAATTACATTTATAATTGATAAATGACACATATTTGGAAAGGTGTGATCCTCCTCTTTCATTTGATGCAACTCATATAATACATATTTCACGCATGAGTGATTAAAATGAAGTTGAAGAGAGGAAACCAAAAATTCATTTGGCGGACGGTATCTGAATTTCAGGGAAAAAATCTCATTTCTAGAAAGTTGAGTCTCTGCCCTTTCATATGACACCTCAATCAGGAAAAATGAGCAAGGAATGACAAAGTTCTGTTTGTTTAAAGTAGTGCTTGCATTTCCATAATTTTATCAAACAAATTTGTTTTCACTGGGTGCCTGCCGTAGCAACTAACAGAGTTGACAAAAGACTTAACTCCATTTCGTTGACAATCAGCCGTAGACGAAAGACTTCATGCATGGCCGATAGTCAACGAAACGGAGTTAAGTCTGTTATCAATTCTGCATGTTGTTATGGCATGAAGTCTTTTGTCTACGGCTGATTGTCAACGAAATGGAGTTAAGTCTTTTGTCAACTCTGTTTGTTGCTACGGCAGGCACCCAGTGAAAACAAATTTGTTTGATAAAATTATGGAAATGCAAGCACTACTTTAAACAAACAGAACTTTGTCATTCCTTGCTCATTTTTCCTTATTGAGGTGTCATATGAAAGGGCAGAGACTCAACTTTCTAGAAATGTGATTTTTTCCTTGAAATTCAGATACCTCTGCCAAATGACCTTTTGGTTTCCTCTCTTCAAATTCATTTTAATCACTCATGCGTGAAATATGCATCAAATGAAAGAGGAGGATCTAAGCTTTCCAAATATGTGTCATGTAGTAATTATAAATGTGACTAAGTTATGATAAAACATCGATAATTCTTGGTTTCGTTTTTTCTGGGACGCACTGTATAATTCTCATCATCTCAATATGCAGTGGGGAAAAATTACCCCATTGTTTCAAGACTGATGAAACACTGTATGCTCCCTTTTTAATTTAATATACACAAATCCTTCAAAATCTAGTTAAGGCCTTTTTATTATAAAGTTTAATCTAAATTAGAACTTGTTAATATTGGGATGTTCATGTGTTTGGTGTTGGCAGTTGCTTTACATAGGTGATGCAAGAAAACTGTCATGTGCAGAAAGGGAATCTGTAGATCCACAAATGTTTAGGGAATGGTTCCTTAATCCTTATGTTACCTAACCCCTGGAGGTTTGATGTTACTGATCATCTGTTCCTTCAACGATTGCTGAGTTTGCACTTTAAAGTGATCAGGTAACTTTGTCTTAGACCCATTAAAAAAATCCTTGATTTAGCTCATGCTGCAATGATAATTATAAACCTTTAGGTCAGTCAGGAACCCCATGACTTTTACAAGCCGATCGCTGTCTGATTATCAAGATATTTATGATTGAAAATCGAATTCAAATTTTGCGTTTGCCAAACGGTTTTCATAACACTACCGTCTATTGGGGAAAACGAGTATGGTAAAAACCGGTCACTCAAAGGGTTTTGCTTTTTTGAGGCACTTCTTGATCATTTTGAAGCATAATTTTTTTAGGGCTTCAATATTACACCATATCACAGACACTGATAACACGTAGGGCCGTGCATCTCAGATTTAACATTGTTACACAATCCCTTTATATGACTATTACACAATTAATGTTTTGCTATCTTCCAGGGCGTGGCGGAAACTCCATCTGGGGGAAGCAGTTTGAGGATGAGATCACAACAGACCTGAAACACACGGGGGCTGGTGTCCTGTCCATGGCAAACAGTGGACCCAATTCCAATGGAAGCCAGTTCTTTCTCTCCCTGGGCCCCGTCCAGTGGCTAGACGGCAAGCACACCGTATTTGGACGAGTGAGCGACGGAATCAGCGTCCTGAAGCGTCTAGGCATGGTCCAGACCGATATGGATGACAGACCTAGAGTGGACATTGCTATAGTGAAGGCATACCCAGAAGCATGATGAACACTTATATTTCATAATAGACAATTGTTTCGAGGATATACTCCCTATGCTCAAGTGTGAACCGAGGGACAGAAGTTGAGATTTATTCATGTGCTTAAGATGATGGTTTCAACTGGTCATTTGGAATGGAAGGATCAGGGCTGTGTTGCTTCTGGATGAATTGTTGTCTGTCACATTAACCAAGAGCTTAAAATGGTATACCTTGATTTGATAGGTCGATGGTTTTCATTCCGATTTGACGACAGGGTTACTTAGAACCATTGGGCTGTCCAGGATAAGTCCTATTCCAATCCCCTTATTACAAGTTCAGAGCCTCAGGTCCAATGTGTTCTAGATTTATTTCCAAAAATCTGTCCTACCAGTATTATATTAAAATTCAGAACCAATCAGTCTTGAAAGTATTGATTTGTTGAAAAAAGTCTTGTCAACAAATAATGTTAGCATCTGAATAAATATGAGGACGTTGGGTCAAAAAACCTTGCTGTTTTAATAGCATTTCATTTTGAGAATATAGTTGTGAATAAGAAAATGTGAATATTTGGGAAATTTCAAGTTTTAAGACTCAATGTCAGTGAAATAAATAAGTTTTTTCCAGCGTCCAAAAAAGAAGAGAAAATACATGTTCAAGGAGAGTGGTTCCACTATTAATTTAGAAATACAGCATTGACATCAAGAAGTGCCAGTTTCCAGGCATTTACCTGATTTTTGTTCATGCACTGTTATTTTTCTGTTTTGGGCATATATTTCCCCCTACCCTTATTGTGTAAAATGTATGGGCCTTTCTCCGTTTATACCGTAAGCCTCTTTTAGGCTACTTTGTCATCCCTGCCTATGAAGGCTTACCGGTAAGTAAGTGAGGGGAAGCAAAGCATACCCAATCAAGAATATGTAGATATATTGCAGAATTCAAAATCTCTAATCGTATAACCAGAAACTTCACAATCTGGAAAGTTGTAGGAAATTTACAGTGATTTTTAGATGTTCTTGTTTTTTTTTAATTCTTGTGTACATATTTTTGGACAATCGTGCATGTATACTTCAAACTGTACAGTACAAAGGAAACTCATTAGAACGAGGAGAGTAGGACCATGAAAATTATCTGTTTATAGCAGTTGTCTTGTTAAATAAGGGATTTAAAAATGAAGATGAGCTGGTTCCAGCAAAATGATCTCATATTGTCAAGTACCGTAATTATATCAGAGCTCTTTTTACTGATTTTCCACTGTATTCTGATCTTTATTTCTCCACCTTTTGTAATAAATATAGAATGTAAATAATTTTGATGTCCATCTGTCTTGACTAGTCTTCTGGAAAAACAGAGCAGAAAATGGATGGAGAGTGCGGTATCTGTTCAAGTGAAATGTGTGAGTGGAGAGAGCAGAGGAAAGAGAGAAAAGAAAAGAAAAGAAAAGAAAAAAGATGGAAAGAGGCATTTAACAAAGTCAGAGAACAATTGTTAGTCTTTCATTTAAGTGTAGATTATCTCCGTTTGCCCCCCCCCCCCCCCCCCCACCTTCTCTCTCTCTCTCACTTTCTACCACTTCACCTGTCTCAGACTTTTCTTTTTTTGGTGGGTGGAGGGGCTATTTATAATCCTGTATTCTATTCATTTTCTATTCATTTTCTATCTCTCGCCCTCCCCTTTCTCTCTCTCTCTTTCTCTCTTTTCCTCTCCTAGACGCCACATGTCATTTCAGCATGACAATAGACATCTCCCTTTCTAAAGTAATATACTGTTGTCACCCAAAGCATTTTTGTTTCACCCAATCTTTACACCATATAGATATACAGAAAACGATGAATGATTGCAGTGACATTATTATACATTTATTATACATAAATAACCTAAGCCTCAATCAAAGATTTTGTCATTAATTACAAATTTTTATTTTCAATACATACATTATTCTTTACTTACAGTTTACAGTGAGATTATGATCACCTAAAAAACCGGTAGTATAGAGAATTTTTGCTGCTCAACTCCCATTTATGTCTGGTTGTCATCATCAAATATGTGTATACTCAGGCGCGTACGCAGGGGGGGGGGGGGGGGGGGGGTTATGTGTATGTTTTAAGTATGTTATTTTGGAAAACCCCCCCCCCCCTTTTGAGATTTTTTTTTGGGGGGGGGGTATTTAAAAAAAAAAAAATATATATATATATATAATTGCTTATTCAGCGGCTGGCTGCATAGTTGCGATT
Organism: Strongylocentrotus droebachiensis; assembly: GCA_035222895.1. Taxonomy (NCBI): domain Eukaryota; kingdom Metazoa; phylum Echinodermata; class Echinoidea; order Camarodonta; family Strongylocentrotidae; genus Strongylocentrotus; species Strongylocentrotus droebachiensis. The sequence goes on from JAVYIG010013739.1 coordinate 11,683, forward strand.
TTGTTGGGACTCTAAAAAAAAAAAAGTGTACGTTACCCACCCCCCCCCCCCCTGCTTATTCAGCGGCGAAATTTTGGGCCCGATTTGAAAAACCCCCCCTTGAAAAAATCCTGCGTACGCCACTGTGTAAGTATATCAGTGGTTATCCAGCATAGGATTGGAGCTGGCTTAAAGGGATCCAGTAACTTTGTCTCAGATTCTGAAACAAAATCCTTTATTTAGCTCGTGCTGCAATGATAATTATTACCTGATAATTATAAACCTTCAGGGTCAGTCAGGAACCCTATGACTTTTACAAGCCGATCGCCGGTCTGATTATCAAGATATTTATGATTGGAAATCAAAACCAAATTTTGCATTTTCCCAACGGTTTTCATAACAAGTAAAAACAAGTATGGTAAAACCGGTCACTCAAAGATTTTTTACTTTGTTGAGGCACTTCTTGATCATTTTGAAGCGCAATTTTTTTAGGGCTTCAATATTACACTATATCACAGACACTGATAACATGTATATTCGTGCATCTCAGATGTAACATTGTTAAACAATGCCTTTAAGGCCCCCTACCCCTCCCCTTTTTAGGAGGAGCCATCAAATGCTGTATCTCAACTGTATCTCAACCAGTTTCTGTGTCAGTACATATGTATTTTAATGTAGCAACAATTGCCAGGTACCCATTTGCAACCGAGCGGGGAGTCATGGCAAAAATGGATTAATGTCTTGACGAAAGACTGTTCGTGCAGGGCTGGGATTTAAACCACCAACCCTAGGATTGAGAGTCAAGTGAACGAACTACATGTACTGCACATTTACACAAATAGAAGAAATTCTAGAGCATTTCAAAATGTATAGCCTAATTCGGAGTAAATATCAATAATTCAACATTTCCTCTCCAAGCTGTACAAAGACTGCCAAAGGAACTAGCAGTAGGTGTTTCATCTATCAGCAAGTTCTCAGCCACGCAAAATAATGCTCGTGATCACTACCAGAGTGATCACATAATGTGACCTAAACCAATCACATGTGTGTATCTACAGAGACTATAAAGAACAATATAATATCAAAGACTATATAGTTCAAACCTCCCTAATAAGAACGACAGCCAGAGAGTCTCAAATATACATTTATACTTGTTGACGCTTTCAAATAAAAACATGAATATTTGTTGCATCCACGTCTTAATTCAATATTCTCATCCTGTATATCGCGATCTCAACTTGCAGAGTCCACCAACATTGTTGCTATTGGTCAAAGAGGTCTCCTGTAGTTGCTAAGATAGCAACAGCACAAGCAATCTTTCATGCTGTCCTTCAAACTGTCTTTCATTGTGGAAAATTCTTGTCCAAAAATTGGAAATCATGTGGCTGGTCAGGAGAGATCACTCGATGCCATTTTGCAAATCACAGCATCTTCCAGAGAACCTACTGAAAGCTCTTGTTTACTGATAGAGTATTTCTACAATAAGGAAAAGAAAATTAGAAACATTGTGACAGTGAGATGTTATATGCTTGCAAAGTCTCTTTAAAGTAATTTCAATCAAACTTAATCAAATTAAAAATATACATGGTTATTTCTGCTAGTTTACATCTTAAAATTCTGAACAAAATCTTAATATGAATAGAGTTTCAATAAAAATTCAATGTTTTGGAACGTTCCCCTCACCCCCCCCCCCCAAAAAAAAAAAAAAAAATCAAAAAAAAAATCAATCAATCACTACCACTGATGTGTCAGTTGATCCCATCGCAAACTTGTGACTTAATAATGATTATTGTATTTTATGTGGGCAACTGGACAATTTTGCTGTTGTGTCAATCAATGAGAAAAGGAAAAGATATACTAAGTACATGTACATTGCAATACCTTCTTGATCATGATTTCATCTGTATGTGTAGAGAGTTGAGCTAGAGGAACACAGACCCCTTCAATCTTTGCAGCAATGGACTTCAGCTTGGTTTGATCAGGATCATCTAGAACAATCACTGCCACCGATGTGTCAGTAGATCCCATGGCAAACACCTTAAAGGATTCACTGATCTGTAAACGATGGAGAGATTGAGTCGCATGTTTCAGTTTGAGTCAATTTGCATTTACAGGTACTGTTGGTAAATTGCCAACATTAAAGATCTGTATAGTTTACAAGCAATGGAGCAATGAAAACAAAAATGCCACAATAACTAATTTATGGATGCATATATTTAGGCAGCCCTTTCAAGGCCATTATTTAACAAAGACAACACAATTGATGGGGCCTATGGGTTTTGAGCCCCCTCAACTCCTTAAAGGCCCCCAGAAATGAAGAAGAAAAAAAGGCCACAAATGTTTTCTCCTGTAAATGGATCATTAAGGATACATCACAAATGTGCTCACATTATATTGATCAAAAGCAGATTTCACAATATTTGTTTTTACCCTGTACTCAATTTTGTTATAGGTTGATAAAAATAAAAAAAACCTTTATGATTAGTTCAAGCAGTCCCTGGGGAGGGGGGGGGGGGGGGGATTCAATGCCCCTCCCTCCCAAAAAATAAATGATTGAATATGAATGTAGCAATGCATGGGGGGAGGGGGGGGGGCTTCAATGCCCCTCCCTCCCAAAAAATAAATGATTGAATATGAATGTAGCAATGCATATATGCAGGAAATACCAGCAAGAACATTCTAACCTACCCCATCCCCCCCCCCAAAAAAAAAAGAAGAAGAACAAGAAGAAGAAGAAAGAAGAAGAAATCATTCTTCTAGAAATGCTCCTGAATTACAGTACAACTTACATTACTGGATGGAGACAGACTGTAAATGATCTCGGAATTAACCGTCCTGGTTATTGCATGGCCTGTGGCATGGACATGGAGTGCCTTGTTCACTGCTACCATTACCTGGAATGGGCTGACCAACTAGGGAAAAAAGTATAATACATTATCAATGAAAGAAACCCGCAGAATGGATCGCAATACATACAATCATTATTTCTCTGGTCTAAAGACTGGCTTTATAAAGTATCATTTTGCCAAATTATATCTGGCATCATCTAACATCTCCCCCCCCCCCCACACCCAAACTGATTTATTATTCATTTTCCAACTCTATGTGTCATGACCATTCAAACTAGCTCCTAAGTTGTTTGTTTGTTTGTTGTTGATTTTCTATCATTTCTTTGGACCCTTTCCTAACATTTCTCACCAATAAAACAAAAAAGGCAGTATAGTACTACAGTATATTTGCCTAAAATGTTGAGTAATTTTTTTTCTCACACTGCTTGCAGTCTTTAGGCTGCATAAAGCCTTTTGAGTTTGAAGAGAAAAAAAAGAAGAATAGAAGATGATGAAGAAGAAGAAGTAGAAGTAGAAGTAGAAAGAAGAAGAAAGAAGAAGAGGAAGTAGAAAGAAAAAAAAGATGGAGAAGAAGAAGAATAAGGAGCAGAAGAGGGAGAAGAAGAGGAAGATGTAGAAGAGGAAGAAGAAAAAGAAGAAGAAGAAGAAGAAGAAGAGGGACAGGGGGAGGAGGAGGAGGAGGAGGAGGAGGAGGAGGAGGAGGAGGAGGAGGAGGAGGAGGAGGAAGAGAAAGATGAAGAGGAAGAGGAAGAGGAAGAGGAAGAAGAAGAAGAGAAAGAGGAAGAAGAAGCTAGAGAAGAAGAAGAAGGAGAAGAAGAAGCAGAAGGAGGAGAAGAAGCAGAAGGAGGAGGAGATGAAGAAGACTAAGAATTAGAAGGAGGAAAATAAGAAGAAGAGGAAGAAGAAGAAGAAGAGGAAGAAGAAGAAGAAGAGGAAGAAGAAGAAGAAGAGAATCACCATTTTTGGAGACAGCATCACAGCATCAAGCTCTTTGTTGATCAACATTGCCTTCAGGTCAGTGACATTCATCACATCTTCAAACAATGCAATTGTTCCTGATGTCTCTGGAAAAAGCTCCAGTTGAAAGGTGAGCGAAGGAAGGGATACGTCATCAGCGGCCGTCATCATTCAAATTATACTGCAGCGACCAGGTAAAACTAAAAGAATATATATTCACACCAAAAATCTCATCAGCTGTATGTCGTGCTATACTACATATGCATTGCAATTTGCATGCATAAATTAAATAGGCTACTGTCAGGTATAAATCCTTGTTGATATTACCGGTACACAGTAATACCCATCAAGCTAGCCCTAAACTGCAATACTCAATCAGTAAACTACCAAATTTTTACTTGAAAGATTTAACTACATATAATTCTAATTTCAACAAGAAGTTAAACTCTATATATAGACTAGGTCTAGAATAGTCTACTATATCGTCTAGTTTGGAACATTCAATTAATGTTCTCCTAGATCTATAGGCCTATATGGCTAATTCGATCTGCATTATCTCGTAAAGACTATTTCAAGATTTAAGATGCAAGCTAGGGTAGCAAGTTTCAATTTCCATGATTTCATTGTTCAGGGGATCAATAATTGATACAAAATGTTGTTTTCCATTGGTGTAACATAGACCCTATTTATAATTATATGCTTTTTTCTACTTTAGGAAGAATCTTGAGAATTACCTAGGATAAAGCGAAATGAGATAGATAACAATACCTGAACTTCAGACAGTGAAGAAGCTCAATTTCTGCTTTCAGGTCGATCATTCACGCCGCGCCACTGCAATGCACCGCAAGTCAAAACGTCAACATAAAATTTGTACTTTTGTGTACAAACCGCGTCCGTACACGTGGTACCGGTACACATAGATCCTAGAGAGGTAAAAATGGCGACTCATCTGACAAGGTTAGTCCGCATCGCCGGTGGTTTCACTGGTTTAAATTCAAAGATTTTAAACACCAGGCGGTTGCTGGTTCCTGTCTCTCGAAATTTCAGCTCATCTGCAGATGACCTGAAAGTCAGCTACCTTGATGATGGAGGTAAGTTTTATTATTTTTGCTTTCTCTTGACGTGATGTTAGGCTACCCTGCCCTGGTGACTCTGTATACTCCGCGACTGTACCCGGTACCCGCGGCGCGACCACGGCCCTGCCCTGGCCCTGTAGTTTAGCCGTGGATCTTGGTGTGCTGTCCGCCTCATTCCACGAGGGTCGAGGGCCAGGGGGTGTGTCTTGGGGAGTGGGTGTGGTTGTAGGTGTGGTTGTGGGTGGTGCAAGCATGCAATATGCACCGACTTAGACCGAATTATATAGCTTCAGTCTCTGATATCGACGGTTGTTCCACTGAGATTACATATGGCTGCCTCTGAGTCTATAATCATGTAATGATGTATGGGGAATGTTAACAAGTGTCAGTTTTATTAATTAGGGTCTAGGTCTAAAGTAGAAAAAGAATGATTAAACTCCCGGTTATTTCAGAAGACTTCCTTTTGCCTTAGATTAGAATGATAATAATTATATAAAACATGATAAAATAGGGTTAGGGTTAGATCACATAGTGAGATGATGTAGTCTAAAGTATCTTTAGACCGAATTTTCCGTCTCTTTCGTTCGTTAAGCCTCTTATTTGGGTAGGGTCAGCTCTCTCTAAGCCTCTTATTTGGGTAGGGTCGGCTCTCTCTAAATAAGAGAGAGCCGACCCTACCCAAATAAGAGGCTTAACGAACGAAAGAGACAGAAAATTCGGTCTAAAGTATCTTTAGCTTATATTGCAGCTCAAACTCAACTCTTTCTCGCACATCGATACATTGGTAGCGTGCTGGACTGTAGACCAAAGGATCTAGCTGAGTTCAAATGTTTCTTAAAAAAGGGCCATTTCAGAAAAGGTGCGATACGCAATTAGGGTCCATTTCAGAGGTTGATGGACACGGGTGGGTAGCACTTGTGTATGAGAGTGACCCCCCCCCCCCCCTGGGCATTAGGAGTGGTGTATAGAAAAATATTTATCCAACAAATGTTTATTGTAATCATGTGATGACAAATACAGTAACATGGTATGTGGAAAAATGGATGATGCCAACAACTGCAACTTAAAAGTACTCTTTTGGCTTCTTTGATATACTACCATTTTTAGTAACAATCATTATATAGACTGGTTGAATGCATGCACAGATGCAGAGATGGCAGGTAAAACTCACCTGCAAATCTTTCTTGGGGTTTTGAGTTGAATTATGATGTTGTAAGATTACATAACCATCAATTTCAAATGAACAAAACAACAAAAATCATTACATTTGACCTCGAAGGCCTAGGTTGTATGAGTTGAACGCATAACACTTGAAGGTATGAACTATGACACTGCATTCAATTAATTATGACCATTAAATTCAAGTGAAAATAACTTTGAAGGCTCAAATATTTTCTTTTAAACTTGTGTACTGAAGATGTGACACCTAGGTTTCAAAAGGAGGAGGGGCATGGTCATTTGTGCCTACCCCCCTCCCATCCCCACCCCAAGTCCACCACAATCCATTACTGGGTGCAGATGAAGAATGACATGTCCTCTTACATTTTGTTTTGAAGGAATTGTTGTACTTGGAATGAACAGACCTGCGAACAAAAATGCAATCAGCAGAAATCTTTTAAATCTGGTAAGTGTTGATTTTATTTATTTATTTATATACCCATATGTACATGTAAATATATATTTGTGTTTGTTTTGTGGAGTCCTTTTCTCTGGCAAGGTTAAGTCTTTCTGCTTATAAGTTGCCATCTTTAACTTTGCTTTAAATCGTTAAGGGGTTGGTCCCCTTTACTCTCCCTTCTATACATGTAGACAAGGTTGTCCTTGAGAGGATCAATATTAAAAGCTTATTTGTTATGATCACCAGTGTATTTTCATTTATTTCCATGTTTAACATGCTTGCATCATTGTTAAGTGCTCTTTCTATTCATTGATTACAAGAATCACATTTGTGTTAATTTTGTATTTTTTATAGCGCTGAATGCTACATTTCAAAATCAATTTATATTGTAGGTGTTTCTTGTCAAAGTTTGGGAAGCTGTGGGAAGTGAAATGTATAAGGAAAAGTGTAGCAGGTACATGTATCTTAATAAATATATTGCAATTATTTTGACCTCTTTTTTTTCTTCTTCTTCAAAGTTTGAAGATGCAGTTGCCAAAGTCAGGTTCGATAATAATGTGAGAGTACTCATTATAAGGAGTGAGGCCCCTGGAATATTCTGTGCAGGTGAGTTTGATAAAATAGTTATTTATTATTATTATTTATTTATTTATTAATTTATTATTATTATCATTTGTTGTTGTTGTTGTGTTTTTGTTGTGTTTTTTTGGGGGTAGAAGTTGGATTATTATTATAAATCAAAAAGTAGGATTAAAAAAAGAAGAAGATAGTAACCCATAACCTGGTTACCTGGGTAAGGGGGGGGGGGGATTTCATTTGATATTGGCACTTAAACTTAATTATTAAAGTCTTTGAATTCTTCTCAAATCTTCCTGAGAAATTGAGTACCATGATGTACAGTAGTTTTGTATAGATAATATTGTTCAGACTTCGGTACATTTACTCCAATAAATGCAATATTTGATGTAATTAATGTACTAAATTTAAATGTGGAAAACCGCCTTATTTCATGTGGTAGAGAGCACCATACATATACCTGCCAACAATTTTGTTTTATAAAGTTCTTCCAAAAGGCAGTAATATGCATATACTATAGTGTGTATTTGTGTAACTTTATCTAATTGATTTTAAGAAGTTGTAAGATCTCTAGCCATCATGCCACTCTTCAAACAGATGCTTGGAATTCATGTGAATGTACTTCTGCTCACTTGGAGCAGAAAGCAGTAGCTTGAAAAAAAAAAGGGGGAAAAACACTTAAAGAGCTAAAACAAAAGTAAAGGGAAATAGAACATAGAAGAAGAAAAAAGATAAACAAATAAAATTTATGAACATGTTGTAAGAATATCTCTTTTACAATATAAAAAAGGGAGAGAGAGAGCTCCCATAACCAAAGATGTATGGTCACAACTTTACATGCCCCTTTAATTGCTGCCACTCTGACCAGGTGCTGATTTGAAGGAGCGTGTCACAATGACTGAAGATGAGGTGGGTCCGGCCGTCAGTCGCGGAAGGCAACTCATCCTTGATCTGGGTAGCCTACCCTGCCCCACCATTGTAGCTCTGGATGGGGTCGCTGTCGGGGGTGGCATGGAGATGGCGCTCAGTTGTGACATTAGAGTTGCTTGTAAGTGTCCCCATGACAAAACATTTGGTCATTTGTTATTTTTAAGTCACTAAACCATTACAAGTATTTATCCCATCACCTTCTTTATTTTAGGAGCCGATTTGAAGGAGAGAATACAGATGACCCAGGAAGAAGTTGGGCCTTTTGTTGCCAAATTACGGCAGGCAATCCTTTCCTTTGGGGACCTTCCAATGCCAACCATAGTGGCCCTGGATGGCGTTGCCGTGGGCGGTGGCCTAGAGATGGCCCTGTCATGTGACCTTAGAGTTGCTGGTGAGGTGGATTATGACAAATATTAATCCCTTGCTTTACTTCAAATTTGTGTTGATTGTTGCCTGCTTTCCTATCAACTAGAGTTTTCATCTTAATCTTCCCCCTTGTTTTCCTGTTCCTGCATGAGATTTGTTGATGTATTGCTCTTTTTTTTTTTTTTAATTTGTGCTGTTAGCTTTGCCTTTGTTTTTCTGTTCATCTTACTTTCAAAAATCCACCCAATATGCTTTGCCATTTATTGAATTAGTCACTGCAACATGCAGTTGATTTGAATGACATATAAAGTCACTGTTAATCACATGATCATGATTTATAGAATTAAAAGTTGAAATGATGAACTTTCAAGTTTGCATGTGCTCCATTGGGAATAGGTCAAAGGTATTTTGAGTTGTACTCCATAATGATCCCTTTCTTATCATGCTGAACTTCTGATTACTAGTCTGTGCCCTGGACTAAGATACTCTATCTTTCATTCATTAATGATTGATATCTGTTTTTTGTTAATACTGTGGTTTGTAAAATCAAGACTTAACAGTTTTAAAAAGAGGTACATGGACTTTGGGAACCGTTCAAGGTTCAAAATCTTTCACTTGCTTACTCATTAATTATTGAAACATGATCATGCATTTTGTATCAATCAGAAAGAGATTAATCATCTTTGCCATGGATAAGATGATGTTTGTATGATAAATGTACTAAATATATATATATATGTAAAAAATTCAAGGCAGTCTATATTCTTTCCTTATCATAAATTAGCTAATATGCTTGATGCTTTTTGAATGGAAAATGGAAGATGGCACACAAATTTCAAATAAATGTATGTATATTTTATATGAATATATAAAAAATAATAAACTATGGGACTGTGTACATGTATGTCGAGGCTATGTCCTCTATTTTTAGGTCCATTATGTTACATTACTTACATGAATACTTTACTATTTCATTCAGCTCATTAAAGTTAATAAAAAATGCATATATTATAGAGCTCCTTTAAAAAACAAACAGTTAAAAAAAAAAGGAAGAAAAAAGAAAAAGAAATGAAAAAGAATAGTAAACTCAATGAAAGTACACATTTATTGAAAACGTCAGTGAAATGCTTACACCATCTCGATTTACAATTAGTTTATGACACTTGAAGCACTTAATGATTTGATAGGACTCACCAATACAGCCTTTCCTGAATACTAGTATGAAGTCCACAAGATCAATAAGCTGAAATTGTCATTGTGTTAAAATGAAATTGATTTTAGTAACTGTTGTTTTTCTTGATTTTAATCTTTTTCAGCTTCGTCTGCTAAGATGGGTCTGGTCGAAGCCAAACTTGCCATCATCCCAGGTGGAGGTAGGTTTGTTAAACTGTAGACGGGATAAAAGAAAAACAGCCCTTCCTATCCTCTCAAAGCTATGCCACTGTATGCCCTATTAAAAGCATGCCGTTTCCGACATCTGGAGATTTTGACACACTTCATTACTCAATTGAATCATCACTGAAACACTGCATTTTTGCAGTTTGTGAAAGATTCTTGATGTGAAAATGGCAAGCGTTAATATTTCATGAAAGATTCATGTCATAAAAGTTGCAGGTTTTACAGTACAGTGGAGACTCATTACAAGGACATTTGGACCATGAAAGTTACATTGTTGTATCAAGTATCTTGTGAGGGTAATTTTTTTTGGAAAGAATATAAAGAGCTTGGACCAGCTTCATTACCTTGTTATAGCAAGTAGAGGTGTTGTGGTCCAGTGGATAAGTCTCGGGACTGTTAACCACAAGGTACTGGTTCAAATCCCTGTCACAACATTAACTCTCTTTGGCAAGACATTTTTCTACATTTGCCACACTCCACCCAGGTGAAGCTCGGGTTAAAAATTTCCAAAGCCCTTTGGAAGTGCATAGGGACATTATATCATAATGTGTTGCGCTATACAGGAATGGATTATTGTTAGTATTAGGTATTTTAGCACTTTACAAGTTTGTGCTTGTCCTCCCATCTTGAACCCAGGTGGAACTCAGAGGTTACCCCGGCTAGTGGGCCCATCCATTGCCAAGGAACTCATGTTCACTGGGAGGGTTCTAGACGGAGAGGAGGCAGCACGCATCGGACTGGTCAACCACTGCGTTGAGCAAGACGATAGCCAGGAAGCAGCGTACAAGCGAGCTTTGGAGCTTGCTAGAGAGATTGCAACTCAGGTTAGTGTTTGGTGTTTGGTGGGTGAGTGTGTGTAATTGGGTTTTTACAGATGTGCATCAACTAGATGTGATTATTAATGCCTGGGACCAACCTTTCACATCACCATCAGAAAGACGGTCTGATAAGAGTTAGTTTTTAGGTGAAGACAGAGAGCTGACCATACCGTGGGCATTATTGCCAGACCAACTCGTATCTCCCAGCTCACATCCCTCAGAAATAATGGGACATTAATCTCAATACCAGGCTGTAGTTGGCCAAGTCCAATCTGTTGTGCCATGTATGTTATCACCCACATCTAAGGTTTTACTATATATTGTGTGATTTTATTGGTTAAGTAGCCTTTCTTCAGCACGGTTCAGACCAAATATGAAGTAGAATGAAAATTTCTTTTGTAATTCCATAATCTTGACAATGTTTGAGATAATGACCAAATAACTGGGACTTGCCAATTTAGCCAAATGTAGCCCATTACAGATATATATCGACTGCTATGAGAGGCCCGGCTGTTTTTCTAGGCTCAAGGGGACGTTGCATCCTGCCATGACCCAAGGCACGCCTCGGTGCCCGAGAGCCAGTATAGAAACAGCCAGGCCTCCATTATCAAAGCAGTCGATATATCTTTTATATACCGAATTGACTCAAAAATCTACCAAGAATTCTTACCTTATAATTTTTCTTGAGTAAAGATTGGTTAAAACATCACAGAAAATCTGAGACACTGTCTGTTAATCTTCGCTGGAAAGATGACTGAATATTACAATCATTTGGGTTTTGCAGACAAAAAGCACTATTTGGTATTTGCGCTCGCACAAAGTAAGTTTTAACAAGTACCGGTAAACCAATGGGGATCTCATCAAAATTGGACTATTTTCCCGGTACCCTGAATCTTTGGGGAATCTCACTCATGAACTGTTAACCGCGACTGGCATTGTTGGTTTCTTTATGAGAATGGCTAAAATCATGACTCCAATTTTGACCAATCAGATTGTTAGATTTCTAAAGAGAGGTATATAAAAATAGAATACACTAGTTTCCCCAATCACCCCTAACAAATTCTTTCTTTCTAGGGTTTTACTTAAATGAGTGCAAGACAAACATTTTCAGTTTGTCTCTGTTGTAAAGCTATGTTTCATATTTTCAACAACAACAAAAAATGGTTATACAAATAAATAAGAGAATATAACTTGTTTTGTCTGTCCAGGGTCCCATTGCTCTGAGAATGGTCAAGAAAGCAGTAGACAAGGGTGTAGAGGTAAGTAATGGCTTCATTATTCTAGGTAGTTTTAAAGGTAACAACACTTTTGAGATATATTTAGATTTTGGATCATGTAAATGCAAAATATTTTCATTATATATTTTTTATGCCTCTGTTACGAAGTAGCCCGAGGCATTATGTTTTCGGGTTGTCCGTCCGTCCGTCTGTACGTCCGTACGTCCCGTTCTCGTGATCGCGTTATCTGAAGAACCGATTAATGGATTCCTGCCAAACTTTGGTCATGTATGTATCTTGCAGAGCCGATGAACTGAGTAGATTTTGGGGTCACAAGGTCAAAGGTCAAAGGTCACAGGGCTCATTATGTATGCAAAAACAGCTCGTGGTCGCGTTATCTGAAGAACCGATGGATGGATTTCTGCCAAACTTTAGTCATGTATGTATCTTGCAGAGCTAATGATCTGAGTAGATTTTGTGGTCACGAGGTCAAAGGTCAAAGGTTACAGGGCTCATTATGTATGCAAAAACCGCTCGTGATCGTGTTATTTCAAGAACCGATTAATGGATTCCTGCAAAACTTAGGTCATGTATGTTACTTGCAGAGCCGATGAACTGATTAGATTTTGGGGTCATGAGATCAAGTTCAAAGGTCATGCGGCTCATTATGTATGCAAAAAAAGCCTGTGATTGCATTATCATTAGAACAGATTGATGGATTCCTGCCAAACTTAGATCATTTATGTATCTTGCAGAGCCAATGAACTGAGTAGATTCTTGGTTCATAAGGTCAAAGGTCATGGGCTCATTATGTATGCAAAAATAGCTTGTGACCGCATTCTCATTAGAACTGACAGATGGATTACTATTTAACTCAGGACATTTTGCAGAGCCAATGAACAGTAGATTTTAGGGTCATGAGGTCAAAGATCAAAGGGTCTTATATGTATATGAGAAATTGCTTGTAATCACGATATTCTGAGAACCTGCTTATGACGGAGGCATCATTTTCGACTGCGCGCAGTCGAAGTTCCATCTAGTTTTGTATTAATTAAGGATTAGAAAGCATCATGATATACATTATACATACAGGTACATCTAAATAATTTGCATATGCCTCCACCTTGGAAAGCATCATGTTTTCGGGTTGTCCGTCCGTCCGTCCGTCCGTCGGTCCATCTGTCCCACTTTTAAACATTACCAAATAAATATCTTGTTACTTTGACAACTTGAAAAGCCTGAAAGCAATTCGAACCGAACTTGGATAAAGTATCTATGCACATGCAGGATTGAAGTAATAAGACTTTGTGTGTAAGAGGTCAAAGGTCACAGAGTCTTTAAAAGTGTTAAAAATTACAAGAAAATATTTTGTTACCATACTGCGATAACTTGAAAAGCAATTCAAACCAAACTTGGCTCATGTATGTATGAGCATGCAAGGAAGTACTGATTAGATATTGGTGTAAGGGGTAAACAAATTTAAAATTTACAGGATCATAAAAGTGTACATCCCCCAAAATATCTCATTATGTTCTGTGATAACTTAGCTAACATTGAACCAGTGTTAATCAAACTTGGCTCAAGTATATTCTAGCAAGAACAGATAAATGAAAAGAGTTTGGGTTCATGAGGTCAGATGTAAAAGGTCACAGGATCATTCTTCAATGAACATACACATGCACAGAGGCATATTAGAGATGCAGTTACATTCATTGTGTTGTATCTTATCTCTTCATTGATTGTAATCTACAGGTGGATTTGGCATCTGGACTTGCATTTGAAGAGGCATACTATGCTCAGGTAATAATGAAATCATCTTGCAACATTTTTGGAGTTCTATAATCACTTTCAATATTTTCCAAATAAAAATATATTCCCTTCACATCTAATTTCTTGTAAAAAAAGTTATTTAAAAGTTGTAATTGCAATTTGTAGGCAGTTCTTGGAAGGACTTTTTGTTGTTGAGAATTTGATTATTTTTTGTTGATTGGAATCTTGCCTTCATAAATTGTTGGTATGTGTAGACAAAAACTATTGACAATTTCCCAGAAAATGGCATGTAAAACCATGGTATGTACGAATTTTAGGGAGTACAGAGCTTAAGTTTCCTTAGCTATTAGCGAATTTGTAGTACACTTTACATTGATAACATAGGCTAATCCTAGTAACAATAACCAGGGCTGTCAACTTTGGGGAACTGCTTCGAGGGAGGTCCTACGCAAGATTTTTTCAAGGGGCCGGTGTTTTAAAATGTGAAAAATCGCGCCGAAAATTTCGCAAGGACTTCCTCTGAGCAGATTGGTGTCGACACCTTTGGATTTAATAGCAACTACCTGAATAGGTTGACTTGTCTATGAAAGACTAGCACAAACAATTGTTTTAGATCCAGTTGTTGCTTCACATATTGACTGGGGTAGTAGCTGCTTTGAGTGGTTTATTTGTCATTGGAAAGTGCTACATCAATAGACCTTTTTCAAAATGTATTAGCTTTTACATTCACCTGTTATATATTATTGTATCCCGATAGTCAGAATTAAAATTGCAAACATTAGTTGTTGCTAGGTTGGACAAACATTTTGGCTTGTCCACCTAACATCAGATAATTTATGAAATTTGTTTTTTATTTATATACAATTATTGGTAACAAGTGATTGAAAGGATTCATAATGAAGCACTTCAAAAAGACGTATGCATTAAATTGTATAACATTACAAAATGGCCTACCATTCTGGGGTATGATGTGATGATTTGATGATATGATTTGTTTTCATTGTACAATTCCTTGCTGTAAAAAACTCAATGAACACAAATAATGAGCTATGAAATGTTTATTACAGCCGATGTTACCTTGGTAATTTGTACATATAGTTTGCATAATTTGCCATTTTAACTCTTGCAGGTGATTCCAACCAAAGATCGTATGGAAGGCTTGATGGCATTCAAGGAGAAAAGGAAGCCAAATTTTAAAGGAGAATAATTCATTTGACATGCAAAAGCTACCCCATTGGTATGGCGATTAACGACGACCAGGGTATCGGTCACAAGAAGAATGATTGATTCTTGCAAATGTCATCTCAATTCTCTGCTCTGGGCTTGTGGCCAGTTTCTAGAAACCGTTGTAAGTCTAAAGTTCATGGACATCTCATTAAAACAATTTAAACACCTGTTTCTATTGGTTGTCCACAAACTTTGACGTGTGATGGATTTGAAAAACTGGCTTCTGACAACCATGGATGGATCATGGTTTTTTGATAAATAATTATCTAAAGTCAGATGCCATCATATTGCCATTCTGATGAGATCAAAGTATTCAGAATGATTCGTCCGATATCTTGACGCTATTCCATTGTCATGGCGATAAGAGTCAGGGTAGGGGTAATATAGACTCAAATCAGGATCTGTTTATACATTGGATGTTTTGTCTACTGATATGACTATTGAACAGAAAATCACATCACATGTATGGAGCAAGGTGATTTTGGAGGATACCTAATGTACAGTTCCATAAAGAAATTATGTACAGGTTGAGGGAATAATTCTCATCCCATTTTGATTTTGTGATTTGCTTCAAGAAGCAAACGATGGATCATGTGTGCTACTTGATTAATTATATTTCATTGTGATCATCATGCATTCTATTATGTCATTCAAATTGTGGTCTTGACATGGTTTAGATTGCCAAACACCCACGAAATACTTGGAAGTTCTGATTGATTTACTGATCACCCACTATAAGATATATGTCAAAATTATATCAGATTATGGTACCGTAGTTTCATACAGAATTCATGGGAGATTGTTTAAAAAAAAAATCATGATCCAATGTTATGACTTTGTATACAATGTACCTGTTTAGTGGTAATGATATGTTTTGAAATTGTCCATGAAACCTCAGACAATTTAAATCATATATTAGTTATGTTGTATATGAGAAAGGCCATATATAAAGGAATATGGAGAAAAGTAATTATTATGGAGTACATGTATTCAGTATATAATAAAATACGTCCTTTGTAATGGCAATACTGAACTTTGTTTGACTATTTTCAATAAAGAAACTGAATAAATATTATATCATAATCAAAGAGTGCAGTTCAGTTATACTTGAATACTACTCCTGTACCCAAGTATTTCAATGAGTCTAAAATTTGTTACCCCATTGCATAAATAAGCACAAAATAGTGTTTGAAAAATATAAGCGAACAAAACAAAGAAAAAAATATCACTATTGCATTCAGAGTATGAGAGTGAGTGTGAGAAAAAGAGTGAAAGAGAATTATAGATAGAGAGAGGGGGAGAGAGAGAGAGAGAGAGAGAGAGTGCGTGTGTGTGTGTGTGTGTGAGTGCAAGAGAGAGAAAGAAGGAAAAAAAAGAAGGTGGGTTCTGGTCTATCATCTCAAGAAAAAGAGCACTTGAAAGTGAATTTTTCCATACTTCTAGCTTTCCAACCAAAACATGTCCTTGACAAAATAGTATACATGTTGGAGGTTTTGTCCAATCAATCAATAACTTGTAGATGCTCTTCATGCTTTAATTGTTAACCCATGACGATTTGACGTGGAATAACTATACAATAATCTGATAAGACGAGACTATATATAAGTATAATGGGATGGCAACGTCTTAGTGAACATTCAAATGTTATTGATTTGTTAATTTGCTTATTTGGGAGAATCATAAATAGTTTCCATGAACTATGTCCTGAAAAATGGATCTGCATCACTTTTATTAAAGAATACACAAAGACATTTAAATATGTGAAAAAACCCAGAAAAGGCAAGTGATAAAACAAATGAAGGTAAGAATGAAAAGAGCAGAGAGAGAGGAGGAGGGGGGGGGGGGGCGGAGGAAATTTTGCTAAAAACAAGAAGTGTACAGGGGAGTTGTATTCTTTATCATAGTTTGCTCAGATGAATGGCAGCAGACAAACAGGAACATGGAAAAACAAATAAACAAGGCTATCAGCTAAACTACATCGTTTGAGCCTATCATTGCTATTTTCAGTATACACCCTGAACGAGGAAAGGAAACTCACTCAAAGGGGAGGAGCATGTTGATAAGGGGGGGGGGGGGGGGGGATTGTTTGGAGGAAACCCAGTGATCACAATTTTACCTCACTGACCTCGCGAGAATGTGACGGAATGACACACCCCTTTGATTTATGGAAGGCTGAATTACATATTAATCTGTTTTCAAAACTCCTTTTCAACGAATACTTTATATTTCATTACTAACGTGAGAATCAATATAAAATGGGAGCTCAAAAGACTATCAAACCTGTATTATTTCACACACTGAGACAAGTAAAGTAAGTAAGCAAAGTATGATGGGAATATTGTGAAATTATTGTAGTCCCCACGAAATCGAGGTACACATGGCTATCCATAAAACCATGTGTACACATGCTAGCCCTTGACTTCAATTCTCTGCACTGTTTTTATAAGATTTCACTTTTAAAATGGCTGCAGCAGCTAAACGATCGAAAATGCAAGAAAATCAAGCTGTCACTAACTTCAGAGAGTATCTAAGATTCAAGACGGTCGAGCCAAATCCTGATTATGGTAAGATAATTTGACTTAAATGATCGTAAAACATGTGCAGGCTTTTTTAAAAACCACTTTCGGTACGGTACATAGGCCTACAGCTCAGCTCAGTCGGGGATCCGCGGACAGTGCAGTGCATGCAGTGCTAGACAGCAATAACCATCTGATTTGGGTCATTTCTTTAATAAAACTGACATTTGTTGTCATTCCCCAATACAGATGGCAACCCAGAGATCTCGTACCGTGGGGGTAGCTATAGCCAACAATGGCAGCTTTTTATGTCAAAACATTTTCTCCCCGATTTTCTTTATTTAGTCTAGATCTAGATCTAGATCTAGATCTAATTTTCTGATTTCTAAATCAGATGTAAATTAGGTCGGTCTAGATCTATATATCTCCTAATTACAGTTTTCAAAATTTGCTAACCTATTATAGAATGTGAAATTTTCGGACTTACTTATATGAATTATCTTATTTGTTCCTCAGAACCGCGAAGCACTTACGTTCATGCATTCGAAATATTACCCGGCGGCCGATATATTTCCGGGTCCACCTACCAAAACATAGCCAAAGGCCAATCAGAGCACTCGTTTCGTGGGAGTTCGTTGGTCAAGCCGGGCCGACTTGTATGTAGCTACGGTAGCTATTGGACGTTCGAAAAGAAAAAAAATAATATTCATCAACTAAAACCAAGACGGATAATGTTGACGACGAGACTTTCTCGGATTAATCATTAATTTAGGATCAAGTAAATGAGCAAGCTATCGTAAGTCAAATAAGCTATATATATGTTATTTTTAATTAGACTCTAATTATTGTCATATTGCAGCATGTGTGAGGATGTAAAGAGTGAAAATCTCGTAGCATATCTCATTCATCGCGGTCCTGCCGAACCGAACCATTAGTTCCGTACAGTCCCGATAGGACAATCTTCAGTCTCTCTAATCGGAGGTCTAGTGGAGCCAGACGTAGTCTCAGTGGAACAACCGACGATTAGAGAGACTGAAGTTTTCGGTCTAATGCAGTGCATGCTCGATATATATGCTGGTATCTCTTTGCTCTGCATGATGAGGCTCCAGTCCGGAAGGACACCGGCTTTAGTGAAGTTAGTCCTAGCCCGACTCTGGCAGCGCAACATGCAACCCATACAGATCCATCCCATCCCATGTAGGTCTAGACCTTTAGCTTACATTTAGTGCATGCCCAAATCGTTCATCCGATCTCGGCAAATCGCAGCCTCATTTTACTCCTTAAAATAACAAAATAAATTTGGTTTCCTATAGATCTAACTTGATCCTTACACATGGGTTTCTTTGAGATCAAACGACATATTGTTACACCTCTCTTGAAAACAACGGCACTAGCCAGTAGCATAAAAAGGTCAAACGATTTGGAAGAGAGGTGGTGAAATAGAAATGTTAGTATTACTAGCCTGAATTTTCTGTCCCTTTCGTTCCTTAATTAGCCTCCCATTTGGGTAGGGTCGGCTCCTCTCTTTAGAGCCAGAAGCCGACCATAGGCGTAAGTGTTCACGTTCGGTGTAACGTTTCTTTACACCAAACTTAGCCAAACTAATGCCTAATTTTGATATTTTACCATGTTTACCAGATGCATATCCGATTTATTATAATTTGGAAACTAGGCCTAGGCTATAATACATCGGTTCCACTTACCAACGTTACTAAATAAATCCGTTTAATGGTCCATTTCCAGGAAATTATGGGTCACAATCGACATCCATGTTGAAAATCTTGCAGCCGTATTTTAAACGGTTACCATTTTAAACTCTCGCTGCGCATGACGTCATCTAAATTTCATCTCTTCTAGTCTACGCTTTAGGCAAAAGAATTATGAAGGAAAAACTGTCTGGAGCTACAAGCTCATATTCATAATGACGTTATCACAGTTTTTCCTTAATAATCATTGAACTTGAGCAGCACTTACGGCTCCTCTCTATAGATACAAACAGTGATTCATATTCTTTACACATCCATGTTTATTTCATTCACATGAAGCTAGCTTGCAATGCTCAAGCTGGAAATCTTTTTTCTTAATGTAGTCATGTGACTCTTGCAAGCCTTCATTATTTAATCTATAGCTTGAAAATAATTGACTTTTATCTCTTACCCTTCCACAGCTGGTGCTAATGCTTTCCTGAAGCGAATGGGAGATGAACTTGGTCTACCAGTGCGGCTTATAGAGGTTCGCCACATTTTTATTTTTTTTATTTTTGGGGTTTATTTTTGTTACCTTTTTGTTAACCTTTTTTTTTAGCCTGCATGTAGAAGTTGTACTTTTGCTATGGAAATTGATTTTTTTTCTTCTTCAAAGTAATCAATTGATCTTTTTTACTTATAAAACAACAAGAGCCTCTTTTCTTTCTCGTTTATCTTGAAGTAATTCATTCCATTACTGTCAGTGAAATAACTTTTTGTAGGCTTTTTTGAAAGAGAAGGTTGAGTTCTGGGAAGAAGTGAAAAATAATTATTGAGCGTTATTGTTATTATGCAAGTATGGAAGAACATCAGATAAAACATGTTCCCTGAAAAGTATGGCTCTTCAAATGCCTTTATATTCTAAATATGACGTGTAACAGCGTAAAAATCGGGACGGGTTTTTATACCACATGTTCTTGTGGTCCCATATACATATTTCTGTGTACAGTGCTTGTAACTTTACCAAGACTGTGTCAATTTTGTATCATTTTGATGTTTCCAGAACCTTGCAGTACACACCAATGCTTATATGCTAGATGATCAACCTTTTCTGATCGATTCCACACCGTTTCTTTCACAATGCATCGCTTGGACCAGAACTCAACTTTATCTTTAATTCATTTCGTTTTTGTACATTGTATGTAGCTGTAGCGGCTCTTACATTCGCCCTACTTTTATTCTACATTCATGTCTCCTGTATTTTTCCATCACGCTTCTTATTTATATTCATTATTCGGACCACGTGTGTTCATTCCTTCAATCGAGCACCGTGGTTCTGCGCACCCTTCACCCGCGTATTTTCAACGCCACGAGGTTTTTCTTCACTCCCGCTTTCACCTCGGTCGAGTCAAGACGTCTCCATGATTTCCTCTCAAGGCTTTATTCTTCTGTGCCTTTCGTTTCTTCTACGGCACGTCTACTCTTTCTCTGCCGTGTTCATCGGGCTGCAGTCTCCCAGTGGAACAGTTATAATCAGAACCCGACATGGCGCTTGATTCTCCGCTGGGAGCTGCCAGTATCTTTGCTCCGGTAGATTTCTTCACCCCACACGAGCACGACTCACATAGCTCGTCTGAACAGTTCATCAACGAGTTCGATTCACCGCAGCTCTGATGAACTTCACATCAATCAAAGTTCGGCTCATCCGACTCATCGAGTGACTCACTGCTTCGCATTTCTACTCTTCGCCTCCGACATCGAACGACCCACTGTTTCGTCGTCGAGCGCCACATTTCATCTCTTCTCTTCTCGCCTGAGAGCTTTTATCCACAACATTTATTCCTACATAGCTATATGAAAGTGAAAATAATAATAATACTAATGATAATTATAATGATAATGAAAATAATGATGATACTACTAATAATAATAATAATATTGATAATATTGAAATATTAGAAAGTATTTAGAATTCTAATCTATACTAAGCTGCATAATCAAAATGATAGCTCAGAAGGCTTTAGGAACTTTCATATTGATAATATTTGTCAATCTTTTGCCTTTATTTTACAGGTTCATCCTGGCAAGACAGTGGTTGTCATTACATGGGAAGGGACACATCCACACCTCAAAAGCATTGTCCTTAACTCCCACATTGATGTTGTACCAGTCTTTCCAGTAAGTTTAGCAGACTGTCTGGACTCTCTGTTTAAATGTGATAATGGGACTGTCTGGCTTTGTATTTTGGTGTTGGGGTTTGGTCCACAAATTTGATTACTTGTTTATGTTCAGGAGCTATTTTTATTTTTATTAAAGTAAAGGGAAGATTTGTTTGGATGGGATGATTTTATATGTCATATGTTTTAAAGGTAACATCTTAAAATGAAATGGCACATAAAAAACACTTGGATCTATCAATTCAGAGCATTCATGCACCAGATTACATAGTCACTCAGATGCATACAGTATGCTTTCCCCATTTATAAAGCCCTAGCTAGAGAAACGACAAATGTTGATTAATAGGTCAATTAGCCAGATATATTTTTTCAGAAATCTGTGGAATTACGTGCCCCCATAAATTGCAAAGTTTTGACCTTTTGAAAGTAAATTTGCCAGCTCCAGTTGATAAATGAAAATGCATATCAACTGGCTTTCATACTTAAAAGCATTTTTTATTTTGTGTTTGTTTTTTCTCATTTGATGTTTAATAGGAACACTGGGATTCTGACCCATTTGAAGCAAAGAAAATGGAGAATGGAGACATCGTTGCCAGAGGATCCCAGGTGAGATCTAAGTTTCTAGATTATTTGTTTGCCCAAAGTGCTAATTTGCATAATCGCTTGTTTGCCACATATGCCAGTGGACACAAAATAATTGAAACAATTAGCAAAAGAATTGCTTTGTGCTATACAAAAGCTTTGCATATTTACTAATTTCTGGTCCTGATTAGCTACATGACAGCTATTTCAACATCTTCATAGATAAGTTATACACTTGTAACATTAACATAATCTTGAAGCCTTTGATATACAATAGGAAATACAGTTGTGAAACAGGGGGACCTTTTACCCGGGACATACACACACACAAAAAAAGTTAAAGTGATTTTGTGTTGACTTTGTTTAGCCAAACTGTACTGCAGAAATTTGGTTGGATATTGTCATGGGAATCCATCAACTTTATACCTACAAAAAATCTTAATCTTTTCTATAATCTATGTTGTCTTGCCCCCAAATCGAAGCTCATCATACTGTTATATAAATGTTTTGTCCCATTACAGATGAAATATTAATCGGCAATACATGGTGCAGATGATTCGAAAATTTATCAATTAATGCTTGTGTTTCATTTTAATTTTCCTTTGATTTTCTCACTATACATTTTTCCCCTGCGTCTTTCTCCCACCCCCTCTCTTTCTTTCTCTCTCTCTCTCTATCATTCTCTCACTCGGCCCCTCTCTCTCTCCCTCTCTTTCTCATTCTCTCTCTGTTTCTATTCTATTATCTCATAGGACATGAAATGTGTTGGCATTCAGTAAGTTTTCCTTCAGTTCTAATGTAACTATATTTGGTATATATTTGGTATACCTGAAACATGTTTTATAAGATCAAATCTCATTATTTGATAAACATTCCTAGATTGTGAATTCATCTGCTCAGTCAAAGCAACACTTTAAAAATAGAATTTCAAAATTTCAGGCATTTTTCTCATTCTTATTCTTATTATTCAGCATAGATGTGGTATAGTTATGTCAAAATTGGCAGTTCACATAATATCATGCCTTCTAGATCAGTGTAAGTGTAACAAATTAGTGCATTTTTAAGTCTTTTGTTAAACTTTTTTTAAACCCTATTCTTTGCCACAAAAGTATAAAGAAATATTGAGAGTTAAATTTGCTAACATTGCTTTGTTTAATAATAATCAATTTGATAATTCCAAAACATTGCAGTATACACAAATTCTTATGTTCTGCCTGAAAGTGAATGGCACTAGAGGGAAAGGAAGACCAAAGCTTTCTTGGAAAGATACGGTGAAGAAAGAAAGCAGTAGGTTTGGTCTAAATGAGAAGGATGCTCAAGACAACAAGAAGTGGAGGGAGGGAGTGTCATCATGGCACGAAAGTCAGTAACCCCTCGTAAGAGGAAAAATGCTGACTTCGATAAATGATGATGATGATGATGATGATGATGATGATTATCAACCTTTCCCAAAAAGCTTCCAGGCTGTTTCTTTCATAATGTATCGGTAGGGTCAGAATTCAACTCTACTTTAATTTCCACTGAATTGAAAGTGTAGTGTAAAGTTCATGTCTTTCTCTTCAGGTACATTGAAGCTGTCCGTAAACTGATGAAAGCTGGAAAGAGATTGATGCGTACAATACACATGACATTTGTGCCAGGTAAGATACTTGTATATTAAACATTGAGGCTGTACGTATCTAAGGCCACCAATCGTACAAAGCCATCAGGCTTCGTACAATGAATGCACACAGCCTCAACTCCAATGCTGGTGGATCATATAATGAACTATTTGCATGAGTCATTTGTATATTATGAAGCTTCATGGAGATGTTCTGAGTACAGATTTTTCTTTATGATCCCCAATTTTCATGATCATGATTATTACTTTATATTGAAGTACAATGTACTGTACATTTTTTAGAGAAAATCTGTTTCAATCCAAGCTCTCACTCTGTCATTGAAATTAGCTTGGAAAATCCAATGTCTTAGGGTCAATAATAAACCCAATCTTATCAGTTGTGGTACATGAAGTACATGGACTTTGACATTGTTCTTGAATGAATATAAAAATATGTATTTCTTTCAGATATATGTGACATTTTTGTTTCCTGAGCACTCGTTTTTGTTGTAATAGCGTTGATTAAAATCTGCACACAAAAAGTGATACAACAACACATTTTAATATTGCTCCTAACTATTGATGGGTCATGTGATATCGCAATGGCCATCAGTAAGTATTTTTTACCTTTAAGGTGGCCTACTCAAGTAAAATATTCAGATGTAATCTGAACAAGACTTGATGGTAAATAAAATACTGACATAATTCAAATATTTAATTGAATTTGGGCCATGGATCTTGTGGCTACAACAGAAACCTTTGCAGCTTGCCATCTCCATTTTCAGCCCTTATACTAAGGTTCTATGCTTCTAATATCCTTGTCTTTTGGGTTTGGTTTGTTTTGTAGATGAAGAGATTGGTGGAAACCTTGGAATGGGTGAATTCACAAAGACACAAGAGTTCAAGGACCTCAATGTTGGATTTGGGCTTGACGAAGGTATAGCATGAAATGTTTTTACAACTTATTTGCATACCAAATATCTCTATTTTCTATAAAATACTCATAAATGCATGTTTACTCCCAATCAGATTCGATTCAAAATGTAAACAAGATAAGGACACAGGAAAAAGATACGTGAGGAAATTTGTATGGGTAGAATTTGCTCTTTTTAACATTTTAAAGTATCCTCATATAACTGTTTGTGATGTGTTTGATTCAATTTATCTCTAGTCTTTCTAAGGTGGACAGTAAGGATAGAGAAATATGTATATCGACTATTTAAAACTAAAATCTTTGAGGATGAATATGTTATATTAGGAGGCATTATGTTTTCGGGTTGTCCATCCGTCCGTCCATACGTCCGTCCCTTTCTTGTGATTGCGTTATCTCAAAAACCGATCGAAGGATTCCAGCTAAACTTGGGTCATGTATGTATCTTGCAGAGCCAATGAACTTGTTAGATTTTGGGGCCACGAGGTCAAAGGTCACAGGGTTCATAATGTATGCAAAAATAGCTCTTGATCACATTATCATCAGAACCTATTGACGGATTATCATCAGACTCATGACATGTATGTATCTTGCTGAGCCAATGAACTGATCTAATTTGGGAGTCATGAGGTCAAAGTTCAAAGGTCATGGGTCTCATTCTGTATGCAAAAAATAGCTTGTGATCGCATTTTCATTAGAACCTATTAACGGATTATCATCAACCTCAAGATATATATGTATCTTGCAGAGCCAATGAACTGATTAGATTTTAGGGTCATGAGGTCAAAGATCAAATGGTCATACATGTATATGAAAAATAGCTTGTAGTCTTGATATTCTGAGAACCTGTTAATGGACTACAATCAAAATTTAATTTTAAAAATTGCTTCTGTTTTGGTTTGTAAAATGGCTCTATGACGGAGGCATCATTTTCAACTGCGCGCAGTCAAAGTTCCATCTAGTTTTTTTCTTTAACATGTTAATATGATGAACTAGTATTGCTATATTGCACCTGGAAAGTCATTGAAATGGGATTTGTCTATTTAAACATTGTAAACATCTCAATCATGAGCTTGAAAGTAGAAGTACGACTTGTTGTTGTTTTTGGTTCAATTTAGGGCTAGCCAATCCAACTGAGCAATTTTCACTCTACCATGGAGAAAGAGCAACATGGAGTGAGTAGAATTGGTCTAACAAGAAAAAAACTCTCACTATATTCCAACCACTTAATGATACAGTTCATACATTTGTGGGTGTATATGTGGTGTTGCTACCTAATTTTCTTCCTAACTTCCTTTCTTCCTAACTTCCTTTCTTATTCTAATTTCTTATTTCAAAATCATTCTGAAATTATCAGGACTTGCCAACCCGACAGAAAAGTTCAGTCTTTATCATGGAGAACGGGCCATTTGGTGTAAGTAGTTGTATGTGTTTGAGTTCATACAACTCAAACATGATAATATATATGGATGGGTGTATGTATGTATGTATGGTTGTATGTATGTATATGAATGTAGTGTTTGATCCCGGGATAAAGTTAAGTATTTTTATCTTTAGTTAAGCAAAACCCTGGGTAAACAAGACATATCATTATTATTATTTATCTTTTAATCTAAGCCAAAAACTGAGTACAATACTCATATAAAACTGACATAAAAATTGAATTGTATACTGGTCCAGATGCCTGAGAAAAATGAACAAAGATTCTGTCTCTTCTGAACTTTTCTTGCTTTACCATATTGCATTTTACTTGTTGGTGCTAGGTGTAATAAAGATCCTTACCGGTATATTGCATGGTACCATACTAAAAAGTTGTAAATCATTACTAATCACAAGATTAACAATCTTTAAACTTTTCTGCATTGTTCATGACATGAAAATTCTTTTCCAATTCATGACTTTTGTACTAGAGAAATGTAGCAATGAAAGAAGAAAAAATGCAAGTGTTGCCTCAATTTAGTAATTACTGTTCCCAATTTGCCATCTATGGTTTGCTATGACATTTGTGGTTTGTTTATTTATTTATTTATTTATATATATATATATATATATATTTATTTTTTTTGGCAGGGGTTGAAGTGACCTGTGTTGGAAGGCCGGGCCATGGATCTCAGTTTATACAGGATACTGCTGCTGTGAAACTGGTAAGCTGAAACCATGTCTGCCCATTGGTCGATCCCCTGTCAATGTGTCCTCGCATCCTGGGGGGGGGGGGGGGGCGTTTCACAAAACTTGATATCAGTGACAAATGACGTTTGTTATAAGCTACTGAAATCCTTGCTTCTGATTGGTTATGAGCAAATGTGTCATTGATTTTTGTCATTTGTCAATAAAAAAAGGCTTTGTGAAACGGATCCCTGATCTTGCATGCAGGTCAACCAGACATATCCTCTCTATGTTATAGGATTATCCTGTGTTTCCATTATTATCAGACCTTCCTGCCTGCAGTGCCATTTTTTTTCCAGTCTTTTCCAAATGTTAGCTGATGATGATATTTTCTTTTTGTTAAATTGAGTGATTTAAAGCAAATCTAATTGGTTTTATAACTTACAGTTCACATTGTAGTTGCTAGTAGTTCAAGATTATTAGTAATAAATTCATGTGGGCATATCCACAATAAAGCACACGAAACTGTGACATACATGTATGGACCCTTCAATGTAACATAAACCTATACCGGTACTATCTATACCCTTACTTGTTCAGGCACCTGTTATAAAAAGACTAACCAGATTAATGCAATTATTCATGATTTTCCACCTGACAAGAAAAATATAAGCTAGATACACAAAATTTCTAATTTATAATTTTACACTTGCCAAAATTTCTGTTCAAATGTGAAGCAGCCGTACAAATGTACCGGTACTATATTATTTTTGGTTTTCATAGTATTTTTTTTTTCTTATTGTTGTTTCCTAGCAAAAAGTCTTGACTGCATTCTTGAAATACAGGGATCAAGAAGAGGCACGGTAAGCAATCATTTTCATCTACACTGGGCTTAAGGCGCGTTCAGATTTGAAGCGGCAAAGCCAAGGCATTTTTTAATTTTTATGATGACGTAAAGTGTAATATGCTTCACACTTCTGTATCTCATAACACAGAACTCAGTGAATATGTGAAAGTCCTTTTTTATTTCATGCAGTTGCCATCCATTTACATGTTCAAAAATCTGCTGCTGGATTTTTGCAGCGGTTAACCCCGCCATATTTAGACTAGCCTTTAGTGGACAAAATGTATCTCTCTGTCATTGTATACCCTTGGAAATGTATAGTTTTATCACAAATAAAGCAGACATTTCCAACACAGCTGACCTTTTAGGTGAAATTTCTTGGTCATGAACAAACAACATTTTTTTGCTTCTTGGATTTGCCCTAGTACTTTACATGCATGTACCAATTTCTCACAAATTACATGTATATCCAGAGAATTACTTAATGATTTATTTTCAATCCAATGAAAGCTATTTGCAGGAAATCAGGAATTATGGGATATAGACTTGAATCTTTTTTTTTAGTAATCATGAATTTGATAGCATTTTACCCTGTTCACAAAACAACAGGTAATCACCTGAAAAAAATTACTTGCATAGTTATAATGTATATAATCAACCTAAACAAACTTTACCTGGTATTCTATAGGTAAACCTTTAAGAATTATGAAGAAATTAAAGGATGCAATACTTATTTGAGTGCGTATGTGTGCATTAACTAGTCTATACTCAACAAAACGTATTACTGTTCACATAGAATGTATTGAAATGGCAACATTTCTTTGTAGAAGTCATGTTTTTTTTTTTAATGTTATTAACATTTATTTCCTTCTCAACAGTACAATATGAAACACAATGTATATATACATGATATGATGTAACAATTATTTCAACATAGAATATACAGTAAATAATTCAGATACGGAAGGAGGCGAAAACCCGGAAAGCATAGCTTGAGTTGGGAACGCCCATAATAAATTAACACAGTTACCAAGAGAACATTATAGATATTATTTTGAAAATTACATTTTATATAACAAAACGTTGATAGCCCATGTTTTGAATACAGTATAGCCACATGGAAATTCTTCAAGTCATGCATGAGTAGAACATATTTTGGTTATGGGTACCTACACTTATTAAAGTCAATGCTAGTAATTTTGATTTGTCCTCTCTCCTAACACAGAGCAAAGAAGAGTGGTGTTACTGTATTAGGGGATGTGAACACTGTCAACTTGGTCAAGTTATCGGTAAGTCTTAGCATAGAGTAGCAATTCCTAACCCCAGAGTGCACACTCAACATTAACCCTATTTAGCCCGGGGGGGGGGGGGGGGGGCTTTAGAAGCCCCCCCCCCCTCGACATTTTTCGCGATAATTTTTTAACGCAAGAAAATCTTGCACTGAAATTTTGTGACTTTTTTCTTTCGAGTCTTGGGCATCTTTTGAAAGAAATTTTTTCGAAAATCGGACCTACCATTACAAAGTCACGTGTCCTTTTGTCTTTGCATGT
Source organism: Strongylocentrotus droebachiensis (assembly GCA_035222895.1). Taxonomy (NCBI): domain Eukaryota; kingdom Metazoa; phylum Echinodermata; class Echinoidea; order Camarodonta; family Strongylocentrotidae; genus Strongylocentrotus; species Strongylocentrotus droebachiensis. The sequence continues at coordinate 40,455 of JAVYIG010013739.1, forward strand.
CAGCCCGAAAATCGCTCAATTTTGTGACTTGTGTACAAAACATAAGGAAATCTCATTTTTCAAATAAAGAGATAAAACATTGGTTATTTGGTCTTGTTTATAGTTAAGGTGTTTATTTTAGGGTCAAAATAGTTGAATTATAGTTGGAAGTGAAATAAAACAACAAAAGCAATAAAATACATAAGTTAAAAAAACAAAGAAATACATAAGAAATTATCAAAACAATAGATAACATAAGGAATGACCCCGGTTTTTCAATTTTTTGTGTTGTATTATTATTCCAAATGGTCTAACAAATATATGTAGTGAGAAAGAATGCTTAAATATGAATAATGGCTGATTTATGGGCAAAAATGTGAATTTATGACCTTATTTGCATAAATTACCATAAATATGCAAATGAGTGAATTTTTCAAAAAATTGAAATTACCATAGTATTCTATACACTTCACTTGACATGTATACAAATTTTCGCGGCGATCGGGCGTTTCACGGCCGAGATCATGGGGGGGGGGGGGGGGGGGGGGGGGGGGGCTTTAGAAGCCCCCCCCCCCCCGGGCTATGCAGTTTCAAAATAGCCCGGGCTAAATAGGGTTAAGAGTTTTACACACAACTGGTCTGAAATCATTGGGAAAGGAGCAATTTTCTGGCCATCAGCATTTAATCTGTAGACAGTGATTTTCTAGATTTAGTGGTACTGTTGTGAAAATATCTGTGATATCCAAAAATCAGGGATGTTTTGCAATATATAAAATCTGTGAGATGTCAAAGGTTAAGGGATGCTTCAGGGAGGCAGACCCTTGAGCCTTCTGTAAGCCAAATTTTTCATGTGAATAAAAATAGGATTCCTTAAAATGATCATCCTTGAAAATGCCTCAAGAAGGGGGCTTTTTGATAAGACATTTTACTTTTTTTCCATTGAATGGTCTGGGGTCTTACTAAAAGCTACCAAGAGATACAAGGGACAGTTATTGATGTACTAAGATTAGAAGTAGTAGTAGTAGTAGTAGTAGATGTAGTAGTACTAGACTTAGGAGTAGTGTAGATGTAGTAGTAGTAGTAGTAGTCCTGGTAGTAGTAATCGTAGTAGAAGTCATGGTAGTAGTAATCGCTGTAGTAGTAGTCATATTAGTCGTAGTAGAAGTAGTACATGTACATGTAGTAGTAGTAGTTAGGAAAACAGGACCAATTCTGCATGTGCATTAAATTTTCTTGAAAGACTTTGCTTTAACAAAGAGCACCATAGTGCTTTATCAAGTACAACTTTGTATAACACTATTGTTGAACTGTCCTTGTGTTTTCCTAATCAATCTCATGTGTTATTATTATTGTTGTTGTTGTTTTCAGTACTATAGTGTTCATATTTCTATCTCTATTGTGTGTTAGGGAGGAGTTGCCAATAATGTCGTGCCCAGTGACCTCACAGTTCTCTTTGATCTACGTGTCTCTCCATACACGACCCCTGAGGTAAATATATTCATTGCTTTGTCTGTAATCAAGGTTTAAAAAATACACCATACACTCAACCAAGAACAGGCTGAAATTGCACAGTCATAAAATGAATAGGACCCCCCCCCCCCCCCCAACCCCCTTGCCCCACAGACACACACTACCCTGATAGTTAATGGGTTGCCTTGTTAAGGTGCTTTTAACCCTTTCGCAACAGAAAATATTGATTAACAAAGAAATTAAGGCAAGCCCCCCAAGAATAGGGAAGTAGGAGGGGACGAGAAACTGGATGTTATATTTATTTGGCCTAACTTGGGATTCTTAGATCCTGCAATAATGAGGTAGCATTTCTAGACTACCGGTAACTGCTTGTATCTAAGGAAGCCATGTATTGTAGATATGGAGTTTCACTGTACTTTATTTGTGTGACATGTAAATTTGGATTCTGGTTACAGTCCATTTTGATGGTTTTTATCTCTCTATATTTTATCTGATTTTCTTGTAGGATATGGTGAAGAAACTAGACGAACTGGTAGCATCAGGCGGGCCTGGTGTTACTTATAAACTACCTCGGGTGAGTCCATAGATTTGATCAAACTTATGCATCTATTGATTATTATAATGCAAATGAAACTTATGTTAAGTATTCAAGAATGCGTTATCTGCAAACATTTTTTATTTATGACTAATGGTTCATTCCTAGCTAGCACACCATTGTTCTTGCCCGGCAGGCGAGCCGAGCCGACGGCCCGTTGATTGGTTGAGCACCCGTGTGCCTCGACCAATAGGCCTTGTCCGTTATTGTTCTAATTATTCGACCGCCGGTCCACCCATAGAGTATAAAACACGCTTGCTTACAATATATTTTATCACCTGACAAAGTGTAGCAGCAGCACACGAAACGTTGTGATCTTTTAGATCCCTTGTTGACAATACATTGCGAGACAAACGAACGTCACTAGCGATATTATTTTTGGATACTATATCCGCAATGAGTAATATATTTAGCATTAAATGATACTTGCCAAAAGGTGAAGGAAAGAGCTAAAGACAGAAACAAACAGAGTGTTTTTCATGTTTAAATCCTACTGTACAGCAGAGCACCAGAGAGAGAGAGAGAGAGAGAGATAGAAGAGCGTAGTTATATCCCTCATGTCTCACTTGGAACTCTTTGTCATTGTTTTCCATCCATTGTAGAAAGAAGTCAGCTACACAACCCCTCTGGGTGACGATAACACCTGGTGGCAGACATTCAAGAAAGCATGTGCGAAAGAGTAAGTGAAAACAGCTGAGATGGCATGACTGATTGCTTGCCAATAGCGATGAACCATCATGATCAATACAAATTTAATGCAGATTGATTTGTGTAATTATGTATCATGTGATGATATCAAATTATGCCTTCGTATTATTTTTAACCATAACGTGAACATCGTCACCTTTTTAATAACTTGATTTGTATGAAAGCAGAAAAATAACAGACACAGAATAGCAAAAGTTTGAAATGAATCGGACCAATAGTAAGGAAGTTACGAATGTTTGAAGTGTGAGATCACTATCTATGCGAATCTCAAATTAGTAGTTCGGTCAGTGGATTGTAGGCTGTTTAAAATAATTAAAGGTTATCCTGTCGATTGAAACAAAGTTCTGTGAAAGCGTAGTTACAGTGCATCATTTTAAACAATGAAGCATGAAGCACAAGGCACAATTTAACTTTTAAAAGGATTTAAGACCAAAGAAGCAAATGCGTATGGCCTGACCTACTGTCGCCTACATTGGTCCCTAAAGCCCAAACTTGGAACAAGGCGATTTTGACAACACTTTTTAAGGACCCTGGTGATCATTCACCCGTGGCAGAAATACTATGAATAGGGTATCATTGGACAGAATTAAGAGCTACCAAAGTTGAGTAGACTTGTTATTGAAATGCCCTGTACAATTACTCGTAACAGATGAATGAAAGATGTACCGGTATGCATTAGATTTGGTTACATTACGACAATGGTCGATTTGTAACAAGCATTTTTTTGTTGTGTCGCCTTGTTAACAGGAAAGCGGAGCTACAGGTTGAGATTTTTCCAGCGGGGACCGACAGCAAGTACATCCGAGCATTGGGTATTCCTTGCCTGGGTTTCTCACCCATGAACAACACTCCGATCTTACTCCACGATCACAATGAATACCTCAACGAAGACATCTTCCTCCGCGGTATCTCCATCTACGAGACCATCATCACGGAGATTGCCAATGTACCTGAAGCTTAATTTGGGGAGAATATCAAATTTATATTGTTTACCTAGATCGCAGGGATTCTAAACTCATTTCTTTGCTCTGTCTATGCATTTGATGCATAGTTTAAAGCGAGCAGTCATAATATATTGTATATTTGATTTGTACAAGGTTTTTTTGTATTTTTTAAACTTTTTTATAAAGCTTCTCTGGTTCAGATAATATACCCTGTGATATGTAGCTTTTTTCAAAGCATTTGACCATCAGCACCCAATGGTTTAGCATATAAATCCCAGTGACATGAATAGCTTATACATAACAACATTGTATAGATCTAGATCTAGGAAGGTATTCTTTTCAGTATTTGTGTCAGAAATATGAGTATTTTACTCAGTTTATGGCTTAGATGAAAAACTTGGGAATCTTCGGTATTAATTTGAAGGTTGAAAGTAATTCGAAAGTATATTTCATTTATATTTCTTTCAGTTTTAATCAAAATGTTGATATTTTCAATCAATGCATACCTGACATTAACATCCTTTGTTGAGACGATAATCTACATTTGCAACTTTCTAACCAGAAGAGGTTGTCATCAATATTGTTATATAAAGTATTATCTTGTGAACTAACAGTGTATAATTATGTGCTCAGAATATGCAATGAAATTCTCTACCTCTCATGTTTTCTTGAATATATTTAAATGAGAAATAAAGAAAAAAAGGCGAAGTTTGCTTCGCGAAAATGGTCAGGGGCACCTTAACATACATGTGCCATCTATTCTAAACAGGGAGTAATGTGAAAATAAATCTCTACAAAATAATGAACATGCTGCACAATTACTTCTCATTCTCAGTGCCAGAAAATGTGTCGATATGAAGAAAATATGTAACACAGGAACTTGTGTCTGTCGACCCATTTGTCAAGTGCAAGAAATTTGTTGGTTTCAATTCCAGAAGGCAGGTGGCACTAGCTTGCCCCTTCCATCAAGGCAGCGGTATTGACCTATAATCAAATATATTAGAAAAGATGTGGTAGAATATTTTAGCTTTTTTTTAAACATATTATATATGTGGTCAATGTACCTTGAATATTCTGTTTGGGTTATGAACTTCATATTTTTCAAAAGCAGTTTATAAACTTGATCAGAAGTAACAATTCACAGCAGTGGTTGTCTTATTCTTTCCAAGAATGATAAATGTATGGATTGATT